>CAIGRT010115666.1:0-11379 GCA_903798405.1 Fraxinus platypoda | reverse complement strand
TCACCCATCATAGAATTGCTCCAAGTCAAGCACGCTTAACTGTGGAGTTTCTAACGATGGACTTCCGGAAAAGAAGGTCCACCTTGGTGGTATGAATAGTACCTATCAAATCTTTTAAGCTTTTCTGGTCTGGGTTTTACAGGTGTGATTAAAATTTAGCAAAAGTTCAGGTAAGTCATATTATATTCCAACATTATCCTTAATTAAATTCATTCATTAAACACCATATATCCATAATACTTTCTTATATGTATCCCACTCTAAATCTATTCCTATTACAATTATAATTTTTTTTAAAAAGTACTATATTAAGTCCAAATTATAATTAGCAATTTTCAAATTTGTAATTCGCAATTTTTTTAGTCAAAATCAAGTCCTAATTAAATTGTAATAGGAGTTTATTGAATTGTAATTAATGTTAAAGTACAATTTAATGAGTTTAAGTTATAGTAAATATAATTTGGGATTGAAAGAGTCCAAAAAAAAAAAAAAGTCAAAGAAATCAAAGAAGAAGATCAAGATTCATACTTAAAGTTGATACAAAAAAGGATTCACCGATGATCACTGTCCGCGCATAAACAGCGAGCCCGCCACTCACCTAGCGCGACACTGGTGCTCAAGCGATAGTTCGACATTCAATTTTCCCTATTTGCATAAAACACTTATTTTTTATCCCCTTTTCATCCCAAACACCTCCACTATAAATATACTGCCACATGAACATCCCAAAGTGTGATTGAACATTATTTTGATAATATAGAGCATTCTTTGAAGACCCAAATATCCTCACATTGATTCCTTGATTCAACCACAATATTATTTGTTCATTATTCAACTCAAACATTGTTCCCACATTGGTTGAGCCTCGAATTAAGTCAAGAGAACCTACTTTGAATTTCAAATCCATATTCCAATTTCTCTTGCCTCAGCCAAAGATCAAAACATAAAAGTTCATTGATCAAACACCAAAAATAAAACCCTAACTTGACCAATTTAGAGTTCTGAAGCTTGGAAAGAGACGCTTGGAGTTCGAGTGCTTTGGAATGAAAGGAGTTCGTTATTGGTGATCCAACGGAGAGAAAAATGACCTAGAGTTTTGGGAAGTTCAGCATGCACAACCGACATAGTTCCTAGGTGATTTAAAAGTTAGGTGGCCAGAATCAACTAAGATTTAGCATTGTTAGGACTAATTGTAAGTTAACATTTCTAGTGGATCATTTACTGGCAAGTTTGCCCGAGGTTTTTTATCTAATTAGGGATTATCCTTCGTGATTAATTTTTGTGTTCATTATTTACTTTACTGTTTTGATTAAAATTGATTGACATAGGTTTTATTGAATTAATTAACCTTAACGATCTAGAAACCAATTAATAAATTACTTGTTTCTTTTAATTGTTTTATTCCACATTGGGGTCTAAACTATTCGGTATATTTAATCTTTCAATTGGCATCAGAACTTTTAAACTCGATCCTTGACCCTATTTGTCTAGATCGGTCAATCACCTTCTGTTCTCCATATTTTGATGGTGGTAATTACGCCTATTGGAAGGTTATGATGAGAGTCTTTCTTAAGTCTATGGATGAATGGGTTTTGGTTAGTGAACAAAAATGTTGGACTATCCCTTCTAACATAGTTGCGAGTGTAGTTATCCCTACAAAGGTTTCCACTTGGTCTAGGAATGATCTCGATGAATGTAATTAGAATAGTAGAGGTATTCGTGCAATTTTTATGGCTTTATCCCCGAAGGAGTTTAGACAAGTGTCCATGTATGAGACTGCAAAAAAGGCTTGTGATATATTAGAAACCACACATAAAGGAACCAAAACTGTTAAAAACTCTAAGTTGCAGGTGTTAGCTATAAATTTGAGGAAATTAGGATGAAAGATGACGAGTCTTTCGATGATTTCTATGTTGAATTGAGTGATATAGTCAACTATAGTTTTAACTTAGGTGGGTGAATCCCCTAGGCAAAAATTCTGAGAAAAGTTATGAAATCCCTACCCGAAAGATTTAGACCCTATTGAAGAAAGCAAGGATCTAGATGTAATTAAGATTAAAGAACTTGTATGAACTTAGCCTACCTCAGTCTGAGAAGAACAAATCTTTAGCTCTCAAAACTATTAGAGAACCGGATAGTGACACCACCGATGATGACAAACCTAAGGATGGGGAGCTTACATACCTTGCTAGGAAATTCAAGAAATTCCTTAGGGATAGCAAGAGATCTCCATATAAAAATAAAAATGAATCTAGTATTTCTAGGAAGGATAAAAGAGTGACGAGTGATACCAGAGATTCCTAGAAGAGGTCTTTAACGTGTCATAAGTGCCAGAGTTTTGGTTATGTTAAATTTGAGTGTCCAAGTTATAAGAAAACCTAGGTAACGCAATGAATGCCACTCTCGCTGATATTGGGTTTAACTCCGATAATCAAAGTGAGAACTTCAATTCTGATAAGGGAGAGAATTATATAGCAATCACTTCTGTTGTTAGTAGTGAGTCATGTCAGGAAATAGAGAAACTTGACACTTCATAGGAAGGTTTAGAAGATGAGCGTGACATTTGTAAGGCGTTTGATGACTTATTTAAGGAGTGTATTAAATTGAAAAAAATTAATAACGCAGCATTTAAAAAATTGCATAAACTTGAGTTAGAAAAGGAAAGTTGAGCAGACAAACCTAAGGAGTCCATTAGTAGATTAAATGAATACGGGGAGAGAAAGAGTCCTTAGAAGTTAAGGTCAAGACTCTTACTAGTCACCTTGAGAAAACTAGTGCCCAACTTCAATCCTTTACTAATGGTTCTAATAAGATGGACTATATAGTAGGATTGAATAAACCTAATACAGATACGACGTCATCTTCTGATGCCAAGTTAGCTCATGCCTCTGTTGGGTATAAGTAAGTAGCCCCTAAACCTAGAGTAGCTTCTAGGTTTATTCCCACATGTCATAATTGTGGTGTTTTAGGTTATATTAGACATAAGTGTCGTAAGCCCTAGATTAGGAACAACAAACTAGATCTGAGTACTCATATTAAAATCTTGACTAATCAAGTGGGTTACTTGACTGAGTTAGTGACTCAATTGATTAAGATTACATCTTCTTCTAAGAAGGTTTAGGTCAGAAAGAGTTAACTCATAGATCAAAGTGATGTTAATTACGGTATTGCTCGCATTGCTCTTTATAGTGAGAGCACTTGTTTACCTCATTAAGTAGGTTGTTAGGTACATGCATCTACTTTATTCATGATGTTTACATATTCATCCATGCAATCTACACGTTTTCCTTATATTTTGTGTTTTGCATTATTTTTAAAGAAAAAATTATTAAAAAGAAAAGGAAAAAATATTTTTTTTAAATAATATTTAGAAATGTTAATTTGTTATCAAATACTTATATAATTAATGAATAGTAAATACTTATAGCATGTATCATCTTCACTACAAACATTAACCACTTGTGAGTGGATTTTGACTGCATGTGTCAGATTTCGCATGGTGCGAGAATTTTTCATGTTTTAACTTTTATAGCAATATGTTCTCGACAAAAAAATAACTCCATTGTTCCATTGTGCTACAAGTCTGGAACCATTGTTTTGAATCCCCATCATTGCTAGTGTCTCTAATACTCGTCTTTCGTAATCAATCTGTCTAATTTTTATTTCGGTATTTGTCTTTGAAGATGGTTTAAATCTTTTGGCTCCTTCATATATTATAATATAAAGATAAGCTCGTATTAATATACCATTATTTATAAGAGGTGGTCATGAATTGGATCATTAAAGGGGGATATTTTAACTGATCAAGAGTCTATTTAAGTTTAGGTGGAAAGAATCTGAAAGATCTGTTTAGAACATGTATAGTTTCTATCATACCGAATTATAAAGCTGGGTAAAAAAAAAAGTCTTCTTCTTCAAAAACAGCATAATCAAAGGAAATTGTAGAATAATTATGTCTAAGAAAAGTTGATTTTTTAATGGATGATTTGTATTTGGGGCCATGTTTAAGAAGATATCCATTCTCGTTGTGGTAGTAACTTAGAACTTGAAAAAATCTATTATCTCCTGTATAATTGATTTTTTATAGAATCTCGAACAATACTGGCACAATCACCAATCTTTTGTTCTAATTCGTGTAAAGCATTTTCTTACCCTGTAGCTATATAATCTATTTGTTCAATAAGTTTTTCTATTCTATCAGAATAATTTCTACTTGTAGAAGCAATGTTTTTGAAGATGGGTCTTTCAACAATTTTTTAGAATTAAGTCTTTCCAAACTGTTTTGTAATTGGAGAATTTCATTTTGATATCTACTAATGGTTTGTTGAAACGAAGAGATTTCATCTTCAAGAAATTGTAATATTTCTTCTAATGAATGAACGATTCAAATCTCTAACAACTTTGGTCATAGTTTCGCAACTATCACAAAGTTGTATTAACGATGATGCTGATGGTTGAGAAGGGAAAGTTGGCGTAGTTATTGTCTGTCTAACTCTTTCAAATATATAGAAATTAAAACCTATCATTTCTCTACAGAAATTTAAAGCTTCTTCTAATGTATAAAATCCTTTGAAAAAGGGGTCTAAAAATCTTACTAGTTCTTGTAGTACTTCTGGCCAATAATTATATATACTAGGCTTTCTACCATTGATTACTGCAAAGAAACTAAAATTCCTACTTTCTACTTGATTGTGAATTTCTCAAAAATGATTGGCTAAAGCATTAATGCTGTCTAATTTTTGTTTAGAATCACGTGTCATTCAGAGATTATCTAGTAGACGCGCTTCCCTTCTGGAAGTCTTTCTAAATTATTTCCTCTAAATTGGAGATTAGATCATTGTAAGGCCACTCTTAGAGTAACATTCCAAAATTTCATCATTCTCCGATCCATCTGCATCATGAAAGTAATTTGTTAGAAAATTAATAACTTGTCTACTTAAATTTTCTGTCTATGTGTTCTATATTGATTTTATAACTATTCAATATTTCATACAACTTTAGCCATCTTTCATGTCTTATTTTTTCAAAATTTGTCTTTTTTATAAACTTTACTATAGCTTCACAATCTTTTCTAATGGTAACTTAAAGTTTTCTATACTATGAATAATAGCTATTATTTCATAATCTAGACTAGTTAAATATTTTCCTTTTATCTTATATTTTCCACTAGCATATTTACAAATCTTTTCTTCATTTCTATTCTATTCCTATATTTGTTTGGTTTAGAATATAAAATTCCTCCCCATCCTAATTCAAATCCATTTGTTTCTATTATTTTATATTCATGTCTAAAGGTAATTCCAAAGGTGGTCGATTTTTAACTTCTTTTATTTTTTTTAACTAACTCTATGTCTGTCTGATTAAAAGATTTTTGTACTTTACTAGATAGCTTGCTATAGAGTGGTCCTACTTTCTTTCCTAAATCTTTAATAAANTATTCTATTCCTATAATGTCTAAAGGTAATTCCAAAGGTGGTCGATTTTTAACTTCTTTTATTTTTTTAACTAGCTCTATGTCTGTCTGATTAAAAGATTTTTGTACTTTACTAGATAGCTTGCTATAGAGTGGTCCTACTTTCTTTCCTAAATCTTTAATAAAATGTCTAGCATAATTTAAAATTTCTAGAAAAGCTTGCAATTTTTTAGTTTCTTCTATTTTATCTAGAAAATGTCCTCAGAATTCAATTTTTTTCATTTATTACCATTTTTTTACTTATAATTACACCATTTTCTATAAATTTATTTAAAATTATCTCTAAATGTTTATGTTCGCCCCCGAAGTCCGACCTAATTCAAAACGTGCGTGTTATGAGTACCTAGCTTGTATAAAATTTAGATCGGATCACTGAGGTCATCTCATACATATGACCGTTGTAATTATATGAGACATAATGATTACAGACTCATTCCACACTATCAAACCACCTAATTCCCCCAATCAACCAGTAACACTAGGAGGGAATGACGTCATAGCCTCCCTATTACCATAACCTCTTATCCATAATCAGCTCATCATTTCATGGCAATAAATAGGAAATGAAATCATGATGATTTGATGGGAGCAGACCTCATCAACCAATCAAGGGTAAGATCATTGGCACACCTTCCAAGCTCGGCATTGAAGCAGATTTGATTGACTAGACATGAGTCTAGACAATGAGAAGCCATTTTTCCCTATAAATAGAGAAAGATGGTCCCCTACCAAAGAAGAGCTCGGCTTACTTTACAACCTCAATACAAACACTGTCATTCTCACTTCTCTTCTTGGTTGAGTGATTAAACACTTGTATTTGAAGATTGTTATCAATGAAAGCACATTTTTATCTTAAAGTTGGCCCATAAATTATACTTACAATTTTTTATGTCAACAATTTGGCACTAGAAGGAGGACCCTCTTGTATAGGCAGCCCTATTTCTCTATAAAATCCATGACAAAATACCGCCACGAGCCACTGTTCGGCATCGGGAAATCAATCCCATACTCATCCTAATAAAACCTACGTCCCACAAGATTTTCAACCTCAAAGCGGTTGTTTCCATGTACCATTACTCAATCAAATTTCACACACCTTATGGTATAGACGAGATCAAGAGAAATAAAGAAGTTGCTGAGAAATGCCAGATGAAGATCTACCCAGTAAGGCAGGATACACGCATTTCCCCAGGCATATTTATGGTGTACATGCTTGGACTGAACCTCAGCTGAATGGACCTATGCTTGAGAATTAAGGGTGGGAAACCTGTAGAAGAACTAGATAAAATGGTAGTTAGTCGAGGTGACCCACCAAGGGGACTCAAGGTAAGCCACGAACTCCAGCCACCGACCCAAAGTCAGATAGTAAAGTTCCTCCAACAGAATCTTGATGTTTTTGCCTAGAATCACGAGGACTTGGAAGGAACTGTAGAAAAACTAGATAAAATGGTAGTTAGTCGAGGTGACCCACCAAGGAAACTCAAGGTAAGCCACGAACTCCAGCCACCGAAGTCACTTGCTACAGGCTAATTCGACCAAAGTAGCAAAGGACGTCGTCTTTTAAATCCATAGAGGTATGAGGCCCTAAACAAAGGGGCACAAAAGTTGATCCTCAAGGGGTTCATCCGCGAAGCCATATACCCTAAGTGGGTTGCTTACCATTTCCTCATGAAGAAAAATAATGGAGACTGTAGAATGTGCATAGATTTCACTGATCTCAACAAGGCGTGTCTGAAGGATAGCTTCCCTCTACCAAGGATGCATACTTAGGATATAATCAAATCCCTATGTATGAGCCGAACTAGAAGTATACCTCGTTTATCACAGACCGAGGACTCTATTGCTACAAGATGGTGCCTTTTGGTCTCAAGAATGTCGGAGCCACGTACCAATGTCTAGTGAACTCTATGTTTGCTAACCAAATCGATAAGACCATGAAAGTATATGTTGACGATATGCTAGTCAAAAGTGTGGATGCCAGAGACCATCAACAACACCTTCTTGAAATGTTTGAAATCTTGAGAAAATGCAAGATGAAGCTAAACCTACACAAGTGCGCTTTCGATGTAAGCTAGAAAATTCTTAGGTTATTTAGTAAATCGCCGATGAGTTGAAGCAAATTCGAAAAAAATATGGGCCATCATTGACATGAAGGCTGCAACATGGCCCATGAAGGTTCAAAGCCTAGCTGGAAAATAGCCGTCCTCAGTCGTTTCGTGTCAAAATCAACCGATTGGTGCAAACCTTTCTTCCATATCCTGCGAGGATGGAAGAAGTTCAAATGGACCCCCGAATGCCAAATTGCTTTTAATGAAATAAAAAAAATAGTTAGCTCAACCACTGGTCTTATTGAAACCTCAAACAGACGAAACTTTAGTGCTGTACCTTGCCGTGTTTGAACACGCAATCAGTGTTGTCCTAGCTAGGGAAGAAAAAGGAATACAATATCCTGTTTACTATATTAGCAAAGCCATCCATGAACCCGAGCTTCATTACTCCCCTCTAAAAAAACTGGCCTATGCCGTTATCATGGCAACAAGGAAGTTGAGACCATAATTTCTGGAATGTCCTATTGAGATTTCAACTAACTATCCATTGAAGCAAACCTTACAGAAACCAGATACCTCAGGACGAATGGTCAAATAGGCTGTGGAGCTCGGATAGTTTGACATAAGATACAAGCCCTACACCACTATAAAAGGTCGGGCTCATGCTGATTTTGTTGCGGAGTTCAATGTTACTCCGTTGGAAGAACTCCCATGTGATGCCCCTTGGGAACTTTTCATGGATGGTTCTTCCATTGAAGCTCAGTCACGATTATGAGTAGTCTTGATCAGTGTAGATCGACACCTAATTTGCGAAGCCCTGCCATTTGACTTCTAGGCCTCCAACAACAAAGCCAAATACAGAGCATTAATAGTCGGAGTAATGATAGCCAAAGAGTTAAAAATTCCAAACTTGATAGTCCACAGTAACTCACAATTGGTAGAGATCAATGAAGCCTGCAAAAAAAGGAAGAAAGGATGAATAGCTATCTTCAAATTGTCATGAAGGAATTCAGAAACTTTCGAACTATCCAGGTCAAATAAATTCCCTAAACTCAAAACGATCATGCTAACGCTTTAGCTCGGTTAGCCACAAGCGAAGGAATAGAAGAGTTTGACAACATTCTTGTAGGAAGAATTTCTTACCCCGCTATCGAAAAGATAGAAGCGATATCTATGATGGTAGACCACAAACCTACCTAGTTAAATAAAATTACCTCATGCCTAAGGTAGGAGTACGTCCTAAAGATTCCATTGAAGTGAGAAGACTCCAAATGAGATCGGCAAGGTATACACTAGTCGACAATATCCTCTACAAGCGAGGATATTCGGCCTCTTTGTTAAGATGTTTGAATGAAGATGAAACACTTTATGCTTTACAGAAAGTGCACGGAGGGGTGTGTGGAAATCATTTCGGCAGACAATCATTGGCCAATAAGATCATACGTCAAGAATACTTCTGGCCCACAATGGAACGAAATGCCTTAGAATTTGTAAGAAAATGTAACAAATGTCAATGCCTCACTCCCATCATCAAAGTCCTATTAGAGGAGCTCAGTTTTGTGATTGCTCATTGGCCATTTTCCAAGTGGGGGTTTGATCTAATTGGCCCCATGCCCACACGAAATGGTGAAACCAAGTTCACGATTGTTGCAATTGACTACTTTACTAAGTGCGTTAAAGTCGTTCCCTTGCTAAGATTATCGAGCAAAAGACTACTGACTTTATAAGGAAGTTTATCGTGTGTAGGTTTGGAATACCTCATTCCATTGCGACTGACAACGGAAAGCAGTTCAATAATGCTTGTCTTACAAGCTTTTACAAAGAACTTGGTATTAGGAAACATTTCTCCACACCAAACAATCCTCAAGCTAATGGCCAAGTTGAGACAATCAATAAAATCATCAAACATACGCTAAAGGCAAAACTTGATGCTCTTAAGGGAGGGTGGACTGATGAACTTCCCAGTGCGATATGGTCTTATCACACTACATCTAGGACTAGTACCGGAGAAACCTTGCTCTTTAGCAAGCTGAACTAAGATTGCATGTGCTGCAACGCTTAAATAAATTTCCTCTTGGGGGAAATTACAGAAATCTTGCTCATTAACAAGCTGAACTAAGGCTATATGTACTGCAACACTTAGATAGACTTTTTCTCAGAGGAAATTACAGAAATCTTTCTCATTAGCAAGCCAGACTAAGGTTGAATCTGCTGCAATACTTGGATAAATTTCCTCTAAAGGGAAAATACAGAAATTTCGCTCATTAGCAAGCCGACCTAAGGTTGCATATGTTTCAATACTTAGATAAATTTCCTCTCAGGAAAAATTACAAAAATCTTGCTCATTAGCAAGTCGAACTAAGGTTGCATATGCTAAAACACTTAGATAAATTTCCTCTCAGGGGAAATTACATAAATCTTGCTCATCAGCAAGTCGAACTAAGGTTGTTTGTGCTGCAACACTTAGATAAATTTCCTCTCAAGGAAAACTACAGAAATCTTGCTCATCAACAAACCGAACGTAGGTTGTATGTGCTGCAATACTTAGATAAATTCCCTCTCACGAGAAATTACAAATATCTTGCTCATTAGTAAGCCGAACTAAGGTTGCATGTGCTGCAATACTTAGATTTCTCCTCATGGAAATTACCAAAATCTTGCTCGTTAACAAGTTGAACTAAGGCTGCATGTGCTGCAAAATGATTTTCTACTAAGGAAACCACAACAATTTGTACAAAATGAAAACAAAAGTAACACTCAAGTATTTTGATTCTCATACTAGAAGGATAATATGTGGTTATAATTATGAATTTTGATGTTGTTCATTGGTAGCATTATGAATTTTTGACATATCCATCATTAAGATAATTATTCCACCAAAATTTAATTTGTCTGATAAAACCAGTAATTAAATTTTTATAGGCGATAGAAGGAAGAACTTCACAACTAATATATGCATTATAGCATACTGCCATGTTTTCAATGGTTCTAATAATTTGAAATTATGTAAGACCATCTATATTCCATTCCATAACATCATCTCCGGAATATGATTTTTGAGGTTTTTTCCTTTTCCTCATATAACATTTCAAGATAAGAAGGGAGATTATAATAAGTGGGAAGTTTTGAGTGTTGACCTCTTAATTTATTAATTTGAGTAGGCTCATCTTCAATAAATTGAGATTCAAGACCATCAAGATTATTGGTCGTATTGATATTCTTGGAATTTCCTAATTGTGAGATTTGATTTGCAAGTTCTTGCAAAATACTTGACTCAGAAGCGCCAAACAATTTTGTGCAAACTCTACCTTTTTGTAGATACAAAAGCAAGCAACTGGCATATTTATAATGGTAGACACTAGACATAATGAATTCTTTGAGTGTAATCATTTATGAGTCTAGTGGAATTTAAAAGTTTAGGAAGAAAATATTTCATACAAGGCGAACTATACTGATTGTTTGCACACCCATTGAATTGCATGAAAGAAGAATACTTAGCCCTCGTAATATTTCTGTGCTTTGGAAAATGAAAAGGAAAGGTTTATGGGTTAACATTCTGAAAATTTTTAATTAACAGTATATTCTTTTGATTCTTTTTGAAAACTATAATCTTCGCCTTGGAACCTCTAACTTGTACATTTTGGTCCAAATTAAATTGTGGGTAAATTTCAGTAACCTCCCATGAGGTTTGTTTTCAATAATGGATTACATCCATCAGCAGTAAGTAAAATTTTATGTCTTATTTTACCTTCATGTATTTATGATATATTTCTAAACTACTGTTGAATAATATTTAACTATCTCTGCCAATCCAAGTTTTTACATTCCTTAGATTTTATTTAAATAATTTTCAGTTAA
>CAIGRT010115641.1:0-22033 GCA_903798405.1 Fraxinus platypoda | reverse complement strand
CGACCCGAGTCGGTTTGGTTTGGTTGGTTTTTCGGTTTTTTTTACCCACCCCTAGTTTCAAAGACAATAAATAACAAAACTCCAACCAAATTGGGGTTTTGGTGGATTGCTCCGTGTTAGGGGTCCAAAGGGATTGGACTTGAGAATCTATAGTCATCTAGTTCTTTCCAAGCAGAAACGACGCAGTTTCATTTGTTGGCCTTATATTGTTGACGTGACTCAGTTCCAAAAGGAAACGTTCTGTACCTATTTTATTTCGATAACATGTCAGAAGACCCAAAAGAACGAAATGTCGAAATCATCCCTTTGGCTCTATTGACAATTTTTCAATAGAAAATAACTGAGATTTCGTTGTAAATGTTAGTACGAAAATATTTTGAAGGATTTCTTTTACTAGAAAATGGTTGAGATTTCATTGAAATTGTTAGTTCGAAAAATTTAGCTCATGCGAAAGGAGACGAGAGTTTTTTGCGAGCTTTCCTTTGGCTTGGTATTGCTGTGTTTTTAAGAGAATCAATTTATGCTTTGTTGAAAAGAAATCAACTATAGAATTGTTGTATGTTTCAAAATCAGCATTTTAGCGTTTTGTGAGAAAATGATTTATTATTGTGCCCATATATAATTACTGTGGATTATTAATTATAACGATATCATTTAATATTATTATAGATAATATTGTGAAATTTATTTTACTTTTATAATAATAATAATAATAATAATAATAATAATAATAATAATAATAATAATAATAATAGTAATATTATCGAACAGTTTTCTAAGACAATGTATTCACTATAATTATTTTAAAATAAAATAATTAATATCTGTTAAATCTCAAAACTTATGAATTTCATAATAAAAACATAGTCTATATAATAGAGAAAGAATTAATTTAATTAATTAGGGTCATAATTGATTTTTTTTTTTTTAATTATAGATAATTGGAGATGCTAAAAGCTGAATCTGAAAAGCTACAATTTTACTGCTTCTCAAAATTTGCTTTAGGATTATACAGATTTTATCGAACACCTAAAAATTCTCATTGTTTAAAAATAAAAAATAGGAGAAGAATGAAAGACCGCTAGCAATTCTAGACAAATATCGTCAAAGTTCAATACTGCAAAGAAAATTAAATGAAGTACTCCAGATATAAAGTTTGGAGTTATTTTGGTACAAATCTTTTTAGGTTTGAGAAGGTTCAATTGACTGTAATGAATTTATAAACTCGTAGATTTGTCGACATTTAATTCATGATAGAATCAAATTCTTGTAGTTGATTTTGATTTTGATTTTTTTTATGCTGAAATAAATCACACCTTTGTTGACTTTGCAGTAGTTTCAAAATTTCATGGATGGAGAGAGATTAGAGATTATTTCTTTTTTCTTTTTAAAATGGAAAATAATAATATAATTCGAATCTGTTTATAACTAAATAATAACTCTAAATTCATGTAGATCAAGATTCATTGGGTCTAGGTTAATGTGAAAGTAAATTAATTGAGAATTAATAGTACAATATTCATACATGACAAGTATTTTGTAGTATTTATTACATATTGAAAAAATAAAAAGTAAGGTATTAATGAAATAATTGAATAGTAACAGGGTTAAAATTGTCAATAAAATGATTCTCACTTGATGTGATATTTAATATATTATAGATTTCTCGTAAAACATTAAACTTTTTTTGTGTTAATAATTTCTCTCTATTGAAGATCATGTCGAATGACAAGTACATAAGTGTGGAGCACAGGGTGTTGGCCAATGTGAAGAACAGAATGTGAGAGAGAATTGAAGAATTGAAAGATAAATTCCATTGAATTGAACTTTCTTTTACAAGGAATGAATAATACAAAACGTCTTCTAACATTTATACACGAAAAGAATAACAGAACTAAACAATACAAATAACTGATTTAACTAATTCTAACTTGCTAACTGATTTAACTGAAACAACAGAAAAATGAATAACAATGTAACAGAATCAAGGCTGCTCCAGCTTCTTTTCTTCTGCCTTCAGTTTTTCTTCCTTGGACTAGAGTTCCATACTGTAGATATGAGAGGTCATACTCCAAGACCCCCCTCAAGAGGAGCATGTATATTTATAATGCTCATCTTGCGCAAATTGTGATGGAAAGGTATATCCGAGAGGTTTTGTGAAAATGTCTTCTAGTTGTAATCTTGAGGGAATGTGAAAGAGTTTGATAACATTTTGCTGCGGTTTTTCTCTAGCAAGATGGCAATCTATTTGAATATGTTTAGTCCTTTCATGATGCACTGGGTTGGTTGCAATTGATAGAGTTGACTTGCTGTTAGTGTAAAGCATAGTTGGCTGAGAATGATCAATATTAAGATCTTGAAGAGCATAGAGCAACCACTGGATTTCACATGTGGTGGTTGCAAGAGCCCTATATTCTGCTTCTGCAGATGAGAGGCTAACTGTGGCTTACTTCTTTGATTTCCATGAGATTAATGAGTCTCCTAGAAAAATTGCATAACCTGTAACACTTCTCCTGGTATCTAAGCAGCCTGCCCCAATCACTATCAGAAAAAGATTTCATCTTTAAGTCTGAGGATGATGAGAAGAATAACTAGTTACCTGGTGTTGCTTTTAAGTATCTAAGCACACGAATTGTAGCTTGATGATGAGCTACTGCAGGTTTAGCAAGGAACTGGCTAAGAACCTGAACAGAATAGGCCAAGTCAGGCATTGTAAGTGTTAAATATAATAATCTGCCAATTAACCTTCTGTAACCTGAGACATCCTCATGGAGATTTGAATCATTTGCACTGAGTTTAAGGTTAGATTCCATTGGAAAATCAACTGGTTTAGAGCATGTAAGACATGTATCCTCAAGTATGTCCAAAGCATATTTTCTTTGGCAATTTGATATTCCAGACTTTGATCTGGCCACTTCCAATCCTAGGAAGTACTTCAGCTGTCCCAAGTCTTTGATTGTGAACTTGTCATGCAGAAAAGTCTTGAGTTGTTGTATTTCAATTAGACTATCACTAGCTAGTAAAACATCATCTACATATACTAGTAGTGCTATGAAAGAAGTGGCAGTTTTCTTAATGAAAAGTGAGCAATCAAAATTGCCTTGAGTGAAGCCATAATCAAGAAGAGCTTGGGAAAGTTTTGCAAACCATTATCGAGAGGCCTGCTTTAGACTATAGAGACTCTTTAACAGTTTACAAACCATGTTGAGTTGTTTAACTTCCAAACCAGGGGCACTTCCATGTAAACTTCTTCATGCAATTCACCACGTAAAAATGCATTATTTACATCTAATTGGTGAATATGTCAACCCCTGATAGCAGCCACAACCAGCAATAACCGTATTGAAGTGATTTTTGCCACTGGAGAAAAGGTATAAAAGAAGTCCAATCCTTCTTGTTGGGTGTAACCCTTAGCTACCAACATTGCTTTATGTCTTTCTACAGTTCCATCAGCCTTGTACTTCACTCGAAAAACCCATTTGCAACCTATAGGTTGCTTATCTTTAGGGAGAGTAAGAAGTTCTCATGTTTTGTTCAACTCTAAAGCACTTATTTCATTTCTCATAGCAACTTGCCATTCATGTATTTTTGCAGCTTGTTTATATGTTTTGGGTTCTTTTGTAATAGAAATGGAAGCTAACAAGGCCTTGTGTGGTGCTGAGAGTCTATTGATAGAAAGAAAGATTATATAAGATAGAGATTACCTGTGTTAAAGGAACAATCAATGGGAGCAGATGAGCTGTTTGCATAAGGAAACAATGACACATTGCCACAATAATAATTTTGCAAAAATTTTGGTGGTTGTTTAGTTCTTGTTGATTTTCTGATGTGTGAATTAGTTGAGATGAAATCTGCTGAATCGGTAGGAATGAAATCTGTTGCATCGGTGGGGCTGTCGATATGAGAGGGATCTGAGGGTTCTTGTGAGGAAGCATTTTGATCAGAAGCTATAGGATGAAGATGGTGACTATCTTCATGTGAGAAAGTGTTCTGATCGGAGGAAGATATAGGATTATTTATATGAGAGGCTTCATGTGGAAATTCTGTAGGAAGAAACAGAAATTTTGGTATTTTAGAATTAGAAGGAAGCTGTTTGAATGGAAAGTTAGTTTCATAGAAGACAACATTTCTGGTTATGATAATTTTGTTTGTTTTCAGCTCTATGAGTTTGTAACCTTTGACATCAGATGGATAACCTAAAAATAGACATTTAGCTGCTCTTGGATCGAACTTCTGTCTGTGACTAGCAATAGTAGATGCAAAGCATAAACATCCAAAAACCTTTAAATGAGAAAGGTTAGGTGGTTTGTGAAATAACATTTCAAAAGGTGTTTTGTTTTGAAGGAGAGGGGTTCGAATTCGATTTATAATGTGTGCTGCAGTCAACACACAATCACTCCAAAAAATTAAAGGTAAGTTTGCTTAAAACATCAAGCTTCTTGATGTGTTTAACAAGTGTTGATGTTTTCTTTCAACAACCACATTTTGTTGTGGGGTTTCAACACAACTCCTTTGATGTAAAATTCAATTTTCAATGTAAAACTTTACAAGAGTAAATTCTGAACCATTGTCTGTTCTTATGGTTTAAACATGAGTGTTGAACTGAGTTGTTACCATTTTACAGAAGTTTGGCAGCAAGAAAGACACCTCATATTTATTTTTGAGCATATATACCCAAGTGCATCTTGCGAAGTCATCTACTATAGTAAGAAAGAATTTAAAACCAGATTATGATATTGTGGAAAAGGGACCCCATATGTCACAATGAATCAAATCAAATTTTTTATTAGAAACACTTTGTGATACAGGAAAAGAGAGCTTTTTCTGCTTTGCTAGATGGCAGATTTCACAGACATTTGTACAATCAAATGTTACTGAATTGTCTATTTTTCTAAGAAAAGGTATTCTAGAATTTGAGACATGACCTAGTATGTAGTGCCAAAGGTTTTGAGTAGTGGCTGATGTAAGAACAGGAGTATGAGCAGATTTATATTGCTGGCAAGAATCAGCTTTGGAAGGAGCTTGAGAGATGTGATAAAGTCTTTGTTTCTCAAATGCAATCTCAATCATCTTCTTCATTGATTGGTCCTATAAAAGGCAATAAGAGCCAAAGAAGGATAGACAAAGATCAGATTCTTTGATTAGTTTGGAAACAGATAATAGGTTGAAAGAAAAACTAGGAACACACAAGACATTGTTTAAATGTAGTGTGTTGGATAAACTCACAATTACAGTATATATTGCTGGAACAGTTTGTCCATTGGGAAGGTTAATGAAATTTGTAATTGGTTTAGGGGTAGAAGAGTACAACAGAGGTGAACAGATCATATGATCTGTTGCACCAGTATCTAATATCCAAGAAAAATCAGAATGTAACCTGGTAGAAGCAAAATTACATTGATAAAAAGGGTTACCAAAAAAATGAGAAGTAGTTGCTAGGTTTGCTGCTGCTGTGGATATCCCAGAGTTCTGGGTGGAACTTGAATTGGCAAGTGCTATGAGTTTATTGAATTCTTCAACAGTTAAACTAAACCTTTGATTCTCATTACTACTCTGAATGCAATCCTCTTCAGTTGAAATAGCTGCATGTGCAGAGGGAGGATTTCTTTTTTCCTTTGGTCCAGTCCATCCCTGGGGGTAACCATGTAATTGAAAGCATTTGTCAATTGTATGGCCATTGTATCCACAGTGAGTACAATGAAGTAGGGATTTCTTTGATTTGTTTTTGGAGAACCTGAACTGATTAATCTAATTAGGCTGTTTTTCTAACAAAGCATGTGATTCATTACTTGTAAAATTTGTTAATTGCCTCTGACTTTCTTCTTGAAGCAACAGAGAAAAGACTTTTGTCATGCTGGGTAATGGAACAGCAAGCAGCAATTGACTCCTCACAGCTGCATAGCAATCATTAAGGCCTACAAGAAACTTCAACACATAATCTAATTGTTGTCGAAGGAGTAGGAAATTGAACAGATCACATGTGCAAAAAGCCATTTTGCGACATGTACAAGTTGGAAAAGGCCTATAGCTTGCATATTCATCCCAAAGATGATGAACCCTGATTTATAAAACTTAGTGATTTTTCAAGATGAAAGACCCTTGGGCCATCACTTCTCAAATATCTCATTTTTAATTCATTCCAAAGATCCACGGCAGATGCAACATAGAGCAAACTATTTCTAATATCTTTAGATATAGAATTCATAAGCCAATAAAGTACCAAATTACTGGCACGAAGCCAAGCAGTGTGAAGAATGCTCTGAGTAGCAGGAGGAGCAGAGATTGAACCATCAATAAAAGCTACCTTATTCTTGACAGTCAAAGCAATTGTGATCGAACTGCTCCAGGCAATATAATTGTCTCCTACAAATACTTCTGAGACCAAAAGAGAACCCATATTATCACTAGGATGGAGATAGTATGGGCTAGATGAATCATCTGAAGGATTGAGATAATTTGCTTCTGTCATTTTACCAATAGGAAGAAAAAAAAAAGGATAAGGGTTAGATGAAATTCCCGAGCAGATTGCAATGTAGATATTAGAAAGAAGGAAAAGGTACGGAAGCAAGTATGGTGTTCAGCTCTCATACCATGTGAAGAATAGAATGTGAGAAAGAGAATTGAAAGATAAATTCTATTGAATTGAACTTTCTTTTACAAGGAATGAATAATACAAAATGTCTTATAACATTTATACAGGAAAGGAATAATAGAACTAAACAATACAAATAACTGATTTAACTAATTCTAACTTGCCAATTGATTTAACTGAAACAACAGAAAAAGGAATAACAATGTAACAGAATCAAGGTAGCTCCAACTTCTTTTCTTCTGCCTTCAATTTTTCTTCATTGGACTTGAGTTCCATGCTGTCGATATGAGAGGCTATACTCCAAGAGCCAACCCGTGTAAAGAACCTCGTGTGTCTGTGGCAATTTTCCTCAATTCGAGCCTAAGAGATAAAGTGTTTGGACCTTTATTGGAGCTGTTATCCGATGAAAAACCGGCACATTACCAGCAGTTCACATTTGCAGAGTACATAAAACGATTCTTCTCAAAGGAGTTGGATGGGAAGACATTAACAAATTACTACAGACTTTAAAATGCAGAACTAGCTTTGAAAGGAACCTTTTCCTTGCATAAGGGTTTCAATATATGACTTTCTAAACTTGATTTTAAATCAAATTTATAATGTACTCATCTGTGTTTGTAATTAATTATGGATACATTATATTGTAAATGAAGTGAAGTTGCTGCTTCTGCCATTTTTTTGTGTTGTGAGATGATCTGTCGGATGAGCATTGAGAGGTTTTTAACTAGAATAATGCTATCTAACACTAGTTTATGTTGCCACACTTGATAGGTTTAAGGGTGGTTTAAGCCTCATTTTTTTGAAAATTCATTGTTTTAAAACTCATTTTCAACCACGCATTCTCCAAAAATCATTATTCAAAAATACATTTTTTCTCTCGATATGGGCTCAAACAAGGGCTTAACTAAATAAAAGGAAAATTGCAGCAGTTGTTCCTAATCTTTTCAATTTTTTTAAACTTTACCATAACCTTCAATTTGTGTCAATGAATGTTCCTAACCTTTCAAAAATATGCAGCTGGGGTCCAAATGGATGGCCATCCATTTGATCGTTATTTGACCAATAGTCAACAGATTGATTGAATTCTGACCATTTTTAAAAGGTTAAAATACTCTTATCCACCACCAATCCCAAAACCAAACTCAGAAAATGCTCCACCATCGGCACAATATCCCCGCTGCCAACACCACCGTCCAAATCGTCAACCCGCACATCACCGGAAAGCCTTCATTCCCCTCTACACATTCCACCCAACCACAATCCCATACTCCACCAGATGTCGCCGGAATAACCACCCAAACCCCCCAACTTGCGAACTCAAAAACTATCGACAACTCATCCTCCAATCACACCCCCCATCGCGGACTATTACCAGTTGACTCACACAATCCAGGCATCCAATCTGATGATGGTATTTTAATAAATTTGGGAAAAAAATCAATGCACTTTTTTTATCTCTCATTTTCTTCTTCACTTTAGACAACCATTTTTTGTGAAATTGGTGTCTCTTTTCATGAGTTTCTGTAGTGTTTGTGCCTGGTAGTGAGATGCGGAAAAGTAATTACGGTGGAGTAAATAGGAGCCGAGATGGTGGTTAGGTGATGGCAATTTTTTGTTGGTTTTGGTATGTGGATTCTTTGGTGGTGATGTTAAGGTTTAGGTGTGGTATTTGATGGTGGTTGTGGTGATGGAGGGGAGGAGAGGGGAGGCATACGCTCTTAAATGCTAACCCACACCACAAAACTACTCAAATAAGTAAAATAACACATTGCAGTAACTAAATAGACTAACGTACTCATTTAAACCAGAAACTTGTCTTTTAACATCATGGTTTTTCTTCACTTAGAGCAGAGATTCTAGGGTCTTGGGATTGTCGATCGCAGGACTACAGGTGAATTTTTGGCACACAAGAGCCACAACATTGTCTGCAACAAAGTTGTTTTTAGCCATTAGATCAATATTTTCATTAGTCTCCTCCCAAAATCCCTTTCTTCATCATCGCTAGGGTCTATGTGGATCACCCGCACTTAACGGTACCAAATTCGAGTAAATGGGTCTGATGATAGGAATAGAAGGAAAGCGAAGGGGGTAATGTGTGTGAGAAAGTACTCAACCGTTCGATCAAGATCATATGATGCATGTGCAGCGGCTAACATGCTGTCAAATTCTGCAGAACACTTACATCCAACCAGGACTACTTGTTTGTGGGAAGGCACACGAGCATATCTGCAGCACAAGTTAAGCCCAAATTAAATTAATTGAAAGCAAAATCAAGTTAAGCCCAAATCAATCTATCAAGTAAAATCAAACAAAATCGACTCTCAATTCTATCTCCCCTCAACTGCACTAATCATTATCAAGTTAAGCCCAAATTAGACTCCATACATTCACATTACTCAAACACACATAATAACAAGCATCTGGAAGACTGGCTCACACTCAGTTAAAATCAAAACCACAAAATTGAAACATTAAACAAATCAAAATAACAAATAAAAAGAAAAGAAAAGAAAATAAGTAACCTGTACTCACTCCTTACAGTTACAGAAATTGGATTTGACTGAAGGCGAAAGACGAGAGACCTTCTTCACCTTCTTCTTCTGCCGATGGAAGGCGTCGGAGGCGAGAGTTACACGTTGAGAGAATTCGAGTCCCAGATTGTGGTTTCAGCCTTTAGGTTTGGATTTGCCAATTTGGGATCTCCTTCAATGATGAGAGATGATATTGGATTAAATGGATTTGGATTTGGATTTGGCCTAGTTATTTTATTTTATTTATTTTATTTATTTATTTATTTTGTGCTATTAAATTGGAAAGCCAAATAGGTCAATTCTCAAAAAAATAAATAAAATTGGGTTGAGCCCAAAGTTCAGTGCAGACCTGACCTTATTGAGCTCCGCCCTGTAAGTGGCAAGCTCCAACGAGGACATATTCTCGTGTTCATGACTTCTCGTGCCATGGGATTAAAAAGAGATACAAGGAGTAACACTCGATCACAATAAACCACATGATTGTGATGACAATGGCTCAACCAATGATCAATGACACATGTTAAATTAGGTCATTGTCGTATTAACTTTATTTAAACTAAGCCACTATTTGATTTTGCTACAAATCATTATTTTAGTAAATTTTAATAAAATTGATGAAATATTTTAATTGAAAAATTGATGATTTGGGGTTAAAATTGTCAACTTTAATTTAAAATGTAATACAATTTTTTAGTTAAACCAAACACGTGCTAAATGAAAGCAATACAAGAGAACACCTCAGCACATGACTATTTTACCTCACAAACCAAGCAGACGGTTTAACTTGAGAATTGAAAACCATTGAAGTCAACTGGGTTTCTGGATTTTTTGAACACCCTGAGTAAAGCCACCAAAGTAACAGCAACCCCTTGTAAAAAAATCATAATGTTATTCAGCAACAAACAACAATTTTAACTCTTTTTGCAAGTTTACTGTACATGACATACAGGTTGCAAGAAAGCAGTTTCATGTTACTATAAGACCTAACATCATCTATTACAGACCACGTATATATCTAACATGCTTTTAGAGTGCAGGAGTCGAAATAATGTAAAGTAACGCATTTTGCATTCCACATGCTTCACAGTGTTTCCATTAATGGTATATCTGAATCCAATGAAGTTTCTATAATTTCAAGTGCGAACGTTAAAGTCTTTCCTTCACCACAGTTCTTGTGAGTTTTTCACTGTTCCACTCCAGTATCAGAGTTTCTTTATGCGCTGGGGTTCTCCGGCCCTCCAGATTATGAAGGTCGAAGGTGCAGGGTTGAAGCTTACATCTAGCAATCTTCACACTACTTAAGAAGTACCTGTCATCACACTGAAGCAGGTTCGTAATATCAGTAAGATAACGATTCACTATAAATGCCTGGATAAACAAGAATTTTTACTGCAACTCGTAAAAAAATCTACGTTACTGCATCAAGTTAGTAATGTTGTATTTGTTTCTTAATGGAAACAATTCTAGTTGTCCATGGATTAATACTTCTTCTGTAGACTAGCAACTTTAAAAGCCTAAATAACCGTAGAACTAATCATTTTCTATCCTAACCCAATTCTATCCAGACCACAAGATACAAGAATATGAGCTTCAAAAGCCCGCGGATTATATCAAGGAGATATTGAAACACAGATTTTCTGCAACATAAAATCATAACGCCTTTCACCTGAAGTTTCACAGGTTTGTCATACACCTTGCATCTACGCAATGGTAATGGGTGAAATTAGAAAATTAGAATCATATGCCAAGAAGATAAGCTCGTTCTCACATTTGGAATGTCAAAGTCTCCATCCCTTGCATCACATCTATCGAGTGATATTTTTCGAAGCATCGGTAACTGCAGGCACCATAAATACACAATAATTGAAACAGGGAACTTCAAACAGTTCGAGAAAAAACACTGTTCAAACATCCATGTAAGCAGCCACAATTACCTTGTAAGCAGCATAAATGATGAAATTTCTTGTAATTCCAGGGCCCTACATATTTAAAGCACAATTCACTCCAGAATCAGAAGTAGCTAGGTACAAAAATAAAGCCTTCGAATTTTGTAGGTTGACTAAGAATACCAAAGTAGTGTTTGATGAAATGTCAAGTGTGTTCATAATAGTCGAATGGAACATCATAAAATTGAAAACAGTTTAGTATTTTTAGGCACTGGTATATTATTAGGACTAGTATAACGTACACCTTGCAGTTTGATGTCTTGTGTAGTGGGTGTGGGGCGGGTGCAGTGGGGTTTGGGGTTTAAGAGGAAAAGATGGGGATATTTTGTATTATCTCTCTGTCATACTAGGAATCGAAGTCCGAGCAAAGTGGGTTTGGGGTTGAAGAGGAAAAGATGGGGATATTTTGTATTATCTCTCTGTCATACTTGGAATCGAAGTCCAAGCAATTGTTAGTCCTCATCACAATCTTGTGCTCCTATATATCTATATGGGATACCAAAGATTGCCTAATATATAAATCCAGACATTATGTGCATTGTCAAAGGAATGCTACATGCTTAGATTGAGACATCAGGTTAGACCAACCAAAAAAGTTCATCACTAATAGATGCCACATTATACTAGGAGGACAGGAAACATGAAGTATCTTGTCAGTCGTACATTTGCTGTCCAGTTATGCATTTTATTTGAAGGAAAAAGAAAAAGAAAACGAAAGAGGCAAAAAAGGGGAAAGTTCAAATTCATCATCTTTTGCAGAGAACCGGTCGGTAACTATAATAAAGGATAATAGAATCGGATTGCAACCACCCCTAATTAGAATATAGTTAATTATCTAGCCTCCAAAAGTTAAAACAAGCCACACCACATGAGAAAAAGCCAGTGTTGAAGACTCACAGTATACCTATCAAAAAAAAAAAAAAAACTCATGTTTAACCTTCTTTCCAAGATAAATTAAACATATCCTAAGTACGATCCAACCTATTACTAGTCCGAATTCATATGCAAAGATATGTTTCAATCACACGATTATCTACCTAAATTTCACACACCATAAATGTTATTCCTAACACATATTACCCACGTATCAAATATGTAATGTTTCAACTTATTGTGAGTCTCTCAACACTACAATAAACTACTAATTGTCTAAATAGTGATCAAGCATTCAAACAATGAAATAAGCATGCATAATTGATCAAGAACACAAGAATTCACTAAAATACTTGATATTTGAATTAAAAAGGCAATTAATAGGTTTCATCATTCATCCAATACATAAAAAGTTTAGCATATCATTATTTTGTTAAAATTATATAAAAAATATTAGAAACACATCATCGTATGAAATAACTAGATCTTAAAAACTCAATTTCTTCGACAAATGACTTTAGGCTAAGCCTTGAATCTTCAATACTTGTTGTAAAACTCTTCTTTGCCGCTTGCTAGCCTCTTTTCAATGATAAAACTTGGTTTAAGACGTTTAGGACCTCCCTTAAATTATAAAAGATGCCAAAAATATCATCCCAAAACTTGCTGAATCAAGAAAAAGAAAACAAAATATTTTCCTCTACTAGGCGCACGCCTAGTAATGGGTGGGGTTTATGCCTTGAGGGTTGAATTTGGCTTTAGTCAGTCATATGGAGGAGTCACGACCCCGCCTGAGATTTTGTTCAATGTGCGGGCGTTGTTTGATCCCAAGGAGTCATCAGTATTTTGTTATATCTTTCTCTCTCGATATCCGATTGATACAATTCAAAGTGCGTTGAAAAACTAAATCAAAGGGCTACAATTCTTTTAGAATATCATTTCTCCAATTCAAACATTTGCTATGTCAAAAATGAGTCTCTATCCGAGGTTGAAAATTCGGAGTATAACTTTTTAGGTTGGAAATTAATGTGTGAGAGTACTTTGACTATATTTCACCCCTTTGACTTCTTTTCTTATCTAATTGATCTCTAGCACTCTCAAATTTTCATCGTGAGATCCGACATAACTTTTGAGTATTTGCACTTTAGTTCCCGAACTTTTGAATCTCTTACCATTGGGCCATTTTTCACATTTTTTTCTCTAGTTTAGCCATTTATGTCGATTTGTACCTAATAAACACAATATATATATAATTCATCAAAATAACCAATAAATACTCTAACTTAAAGGCCCAAGTGTACACTTATCAGCCGTTAATTCATTCTAGTTGGCAATCCTAAGGTTCATATAGACTATTGTAGAGCTCCATTATGTCTACTACAATTTCTTTCTTCTGCGGAGATTGTGGCAAGATTTCATATCGGTAGATGTGGTCATTCAAAGGAGAATTGGTTGTCAGATGGCCTCTCACTGTCAGTATTTTTCGGAGATTGAGACTATTACACACATTTTCTCAGGTAGCACCATTTTCTGATCAGTTATGACATAATTTTGGAGATATATTTTGAATACCTATGAGATCAAGAGAGGGAATTAGACATCGATTCCCGACGTGAAAATATTTGGGCTAGCATATTCGAAATGAACACATTCGCATTATCACTCTACTATTGATATTTTAGTTCTTATGGACAAAGAGGAATAATGCGAAGCACATGGAGAATGGATGGAGCCTCGATGGATCATTTGGGGAGTCTACCTCATGATTTCACTTCTCCACATAGGTCTTCTACGACCTGTTCATTGGCGTGGGGACTTGGTTATCGCCCCATTTTTTGGTATTTCTTTAACTATTCTCTCCCGAGCACCCCCTATATTGGTATACCGTACTTGTGGGATCATACAAGGTCAACACTGATGGTTGCGTCAAAGATAGTTTTGCTAGTGGTGGGAACATTATTCGTGACCACAATGGACAATGCATTAGGGCTTTCTTGTTATCATATGGAGGATGCCTTATTTTGGAGGCTGAGTTACGAGCGATTTTGGATGGGATTTTATTTGTTCATTGACTTAGATTATGTGACATATGGGTGGAAGCTAGCTCATTTGTGGTCGTTTATTGCATCACCAAGGGTGGAGGACCATGAGCGATTCATATCACTCTGAGACAGATTAGACCTCTTATTTGACCATGATAGTGTTTCTCACATTTACCGTGAGGGAAATCATGTAGTTGATTCACTTGCATCCGAGGGTTGGGAGCAACGTCATTATCAGAAGTATGGTCCGCTTGACTTACCATGAGGACTCGTGCCCTTGTACAGACTACAAATCGATCGACATGGACTTCCTAATATTAGAGGACATTAGCTTGCTTTTCACTTGCTTTCTTTGTTTAGGAAGTAGAGCTTTCCCATTTATTTCATTCATGTATATGTGCATTGCTCTACTTTTGGGAGGTTTGGCTTATGCCCCCTTCCTTTTGTTCTCGTGGGTTTGATTTTATATACGGTCGGGGTATCCTAACCCCATTGGCCTTCCTTGGTGGAGCAAACTCATTGAGGCTGTGTTGATGTTTTGCTCTTTAAAAAAAAATAAAAAATTGGCCACTTATAAAGCTACCCAACTGAAGGTCCAGCCTTGTCGAACTTGTTAGTTGTTACAGCTCACTTGATCACATAATCCCACAACGATTACCAACCAAGTGAGAACATGTAGCTCAAACACTATAATCCAACCAGCCATAAAGACAACTCAACTCATCCCCAGTAACCACCACGCCAGCCAAAAAAAAAAAAGGCCCAATACGAAATTGATCCAGCAACAAACCCTAAAATACAAGATAAAGAGCCAAAAAATAATTAAAAAATTTACATTCCAAAAGTACAAGAGTGCAGCCAAAATTGCGAAAATGCAATTTCTTCATTTTTGGGGTTAAGGCAAAATTTTTGGCATCTTTTTGAGCTTCTACTAGTAAGTCGAGGGGTTTCTTTTTCCTTAAATCATATTTGGGTGTAAAGATGTATTATGTTCTTCATTTTTTCTTTTACATTTTTGTGGTTAAATGGTACATTCTCCTTTAGACAAATGCACTTTCCTTTTTTTTTTTTTTAATAAATAAATTATTGTATCTAACCAGAGCTTTCGGTATCTTACCAAAAGGGAAAACTCTACGGAAACGCATTCAGACCAGCAACATCTTATGAGGCTAAACTTTGGGTGGCTAAGAAACAACATTTTTGTAAATTGAGTGTAACTCGAGACGAGAATGTTACTTGAGAGGGGCAAACCAATTAAATGACTAAGCCTTGTTTGGTAAATGTTAAAATTAGATTTTTAGTAGATTTTGATAAAAGTTGATGGAATCTGTTGTTGAAAGTTGTGGGACCAATGAAATATGTGGTTAATATTGATTGTTTGACTTTGAGTTAGATTAAAATCTGATTTTAATCAATACCAAACATGGGCTAAGTAAGAAATGAACATATCAGTGAATTGGTTGAAGTAGCACCTATTGAAGACAAAATATCAGAGAATAGATTGAGATAGTTTAAGAACAGTCAGAGAAGGCGAAGATACAGCTGTTGGGAAAAGTGACAACCATTATTAGGACAAGTGGAGTGGAAGATGGTGCAGTTGATTCCTAGTCGGTAGGGGATGAATTCTTGAGTTGAATCGAGTTGAAGACTACTCAAATGCTACATCCTATGGTTATCCTTTTAGCTTGAATATTCTAATGACACTATATGAGTACTATGATTTTCTTTACACTAATTCTTGTGTAAATTATCACAGTTTGCTATTCACTTTACCTTCTGTGGAAAAGTTATCTTCTTTTGTCACATAGATTACCCACACCTGTTACTAGCTTGGATACATGTCATGTGCACCCAGGAATATGTAAACTTCTTCTAATTATTATGTAGAGAATGGAACTGGTATGCTGCCCATCCTTTTGTACTAATAATATTTATCAATACACATTAGACAAGGTAGAGGTCAATGCCAAACCCCATGTGCAGGTAAATTTTACTCAAGAAAAAGGCTAAGCACAAAGGACTCAAAGTACTTGTAACTTCTTTAGATTGTTAATTTGAAGAGGGTCTGACCACTCCTAATAATTGTTAAATTAAAATTGTAAAGAGAAATAAGCAGTTACTACTGTTCTATTGACGGTTCAAGCCAAAAAGGATAGAAGTAGAAATTGCAACCTTTGAATTTTTTTTGTTAGTATTCTTATTCTCTTGAGCGAGGTAACTTTTTACTCTTTCTTTTCTAGCCTTGGAGAATGCAATAGGTGTGGGCTTTGTGATGGTATATGTGTGTAGTTTAATATATCTCGAGGAAAATGCATCAATCGTAGACAAAAACATTGTGTTTTTGGTACACAATACAACTTCAAAGAAGTTGAGATTCAGACCAATTGAAACCCAATGAAGGCATCGATGTTCTGCAAATTGTTACACAAACGAAGAAAAAGAAAACGGTTCATTGTCTGTGAAAAAGTTAAAAACAAGAGGCCTCACATGGCACTTTTTCTAACATTTGATTCTTTTGGTATAACATTATGAAGAAAGAGTACGTCAGTTGTTGGAAAATAGGTGATTGGTAACAGATAATGTGAGTTATGCACGTCCTTATAGAGAACCAAAAAAAAAACTGGCAAACAACTCAACCTGGCCGAACCCATTGGAATATGATTTGATTTTGTCCATTGGTTTATTTCAATTTGATGACTACATATTGGTTTATTTGAATTCGATCACGTGGTTTGCTCCAATATATATTTGGCTTTCAAATCTTGAGAATTAAACCTAATTCAAGCTGTGAAACTTTTCTTCGGGAGTCAAAATCCAATGAAACCAAGAAGGGGCATCTCTCAAAAATATTTAAATTAAGATGTTATACCTTTTCAATTTAAAATGGAGTTTAAAGTATCTGGGCATAGTGATCCATCTTCTGGAGAATATACTATTCAATCTAGTGAATAAAATATATGTCTAAATGTTAGAGTAGCAGATTGAGTTGTGTACTGCTTCTCTGATTCTCCTGATGGTTTTCATTTATAGTGTGAGTACAGAATCAAGAGGCTTCGCAATGAGGATAGCGTAATGCGGAAGATCAGAAATCGTCGGAAAGCTCAAGAACGTTGGGAGAAAGTGAGTTTTCTTATATTCCTCAAAAATGGTAAAGAAATTAAGGGCTTGATTTCACTTTACCGCTGTTTTAATCTTTATTTTCGTTCTGATTGAACCTGTCAAAAGTAACTGTTGTTTGATTATATCTTCATATAGTTGAGAAAATATGTGATGTTTACTTGGGGATCTAGCTCATTGGATGACAAATACGGTACTGAGAAGAATGTGGCATGTTTCCCTGGTGTTGGGATGGAATCATCCCACCCAGGTGGATCTTCCCAGAAACGAAGACTGCAAAACAGGATGGATGATATTAGTTTTAGCAGGAAGGTTAGTTTATCCAGTGAGAAGCTGGTGAATAATTTGTGTCTGAGCAATACTAGTATATGGTCATGATATCATTCCTGTATTGCTGTTCTGAAATTTTTCTTATGTCCTTAAATTTATAAATGGATCACTTCAGATTGCTGTGCCAGACAGTGTTCATACTCAAGAAGTTAAATCTTGCTCAACTCATCCTGCACCGAACCTGGTACAGAGGTCATCATTTTCAAGAAATGAATCAGTGAGTTGCCTTTATTTTTGTTTCTCTTTTCCAATGAGAATGTTCTATGTTTTGGGCCACTTGCAATTTTGCATACATTATTCACAATTTTGTATTTCTTAGCACCTCTGCTAGAGGAAATGTTTTTACATTTTTTACGATGTCCCAAACAGGCTACTGGCAATGTGAGGGGCAATGAAAAGTGGCAAGGGTTAGTTAGGGAGTACTCTATATGCGATGTGGCACTTTGAAACCTGTTTTGGTGTCAAAAAGTAAGCCAGGTTATCATGCTATAATGGACAAGGCAGGTAAGGAGGTTAGACTTAGAATATAGAGACACTTACTAGAAAATCCTTAGAAATAGTAAATGTGATGTGTATGAGGAAAGTTAACAGAACTTGTATACAAGAGGTAAAATGGGTAGTAGAGAAGGGAGAAGAGTTAGGGTGTATATGCAAGGAAAGAAAAGGAACAGGGTGGTAAATTTTGGAATTAAAACTGTTTGTCTCCTGAACAAGGCAGAAGCATAATTTCAAACTGTGTAGATCTGATCCATTTTGTTTATATTGCCTCACTACAAGCCTCCAACTACTAGATCTTCTCAGATATTTTCCAAGAAGAATTATGGTGGGTGAGCACCTTCAAAATCAAGCTTGGACTGGATCTTGGACAGGGCAGGAGAAAATGCACACTGATAGTGTAGTGCATGTTTTTCAAGAGAGACAGAGAGGGTCAATCAAGGGATCTAGAATTGTCTTGTGGTGGGCCTCTAACCCTAGAATAAATAGGATTCAGTCTCTCAAAAACTCTAGTCTTCTGAGTCCCTGTCTGACTCAAATTCCCATGCATAGCCCTAACACGGTGAATAATTCGTCTGGACTCAGTATATCAATAGTGGTTCAGACCACTAAAGGCTCAATGTTACTCTCTTAGATTACTAGCTTAAATAATGAAGCTCATGAGTCCGTTTAATAATCAAGTGTGCTAGGCTCCAAAATAACAAGCCCAATAATCGAGTCCCACTGATAAATCAATAATTTGAGCAAGTGTGAAATGTTTGTCTTTTACCCCTCGGATCGCAACTTATCCTTGTGTAACATTTTTCTCTGTGGGATAATTAACTTATTATTGAATTGCAAATATAATAATTTAGTAAATTTTAAGTATGGTCCAATCACCAATATAATAATTAGTGATTTTCTCATTGAATTGCTTAACACTTAGATACTTGAAAAATTCTTTATAAGGACATTCTCCTCTCTTTAGAGACGTGGATATGTGTTCCAGGTATTCACAAGCCAAACCCCTAAATTACTGTGTGGTCACATTAGAATTCACTCATTGATGACATCAGATCATAAACCAATGTCCAGTACATGCAGGATTAAGATGGATAGTTTTGTAGATCCAATAAGAATCAATTAACTTGGCTGTCCCTATGCTACATAATTTCACATAGTTTTATCTACTGTATTCCGGATGCACTAATGTTTCTATCTAGAAGTCTCAATTTCTATGGCCAAGATTAGTCACTCTCAATTGTGAGGTACGTTATGATATAAACTTATTGAATAAAGCACTTATCTGTATGTTTCCGTTAAGGACGACATTTAGAATATGAATTATGTATTTGTACTATTGTACATCCACCATTTGTGAGATTTATCTTTCATAGCCATGGGGTCTTCATATTTGCTTACCAATATATAGAAATATTCAAGAAAATTGATACGCTAGACTGCAAAAATTAATAAATCACAATATTATTTACCTGCAATGTCTAAATACAAGGAATTAACAAAGATTGTGGAACTCGCAGAGTGAAAAACAAGATGTTAAGCATTATATTATTGGAGATAGGAATGTAATGTCGTATGAAGTGGATGGTTGCATTCAATATTAAGGGTTGTTGATTGTCTTGATAAAACTTTGGCAGCTTGGAGATTTCCAGACTTAATTAATTCATACCCGATATTCGTCGAATCAACGGGTGTGTAATCACGCCATGTTCTTATCGTGCTTTATCATTATTTTGCTGCACCATTAGGCTCTGATTCCACAAATGGTCCAGCGGAATAAAAAGCCACGATAAAAACCAAGGTGATTACACACCTATTGATTCAACGAATACCAGGTATGGATTAATAGAAGGCTAAAGATCTCCAAGCCGCCAAAATTGTATAATAACAACCCTTAATGTTTGAAACAGATTAAGTCAGGAGTGTGCTGAAATCCCAACCAGCTGAACGACAAAATTAATCCATTACTAAGCTATTGTAATAATTAAATAATAAGGGTAGTTAAGTCATAAAACAAGCAGCTAATTGAAAGCAGTAAAGAGTGGCTACGTCCAACAGCTCCTCATGGTCTGCCCTTGTGCTTCGAGTGATCTTGATGATCGAAATAAGTTAAATCCTTCAGCACTGCATCATGGACTAAATGTGACAAAAATATTCATGTAGTTAGCCCCTAATTTATTGGGATATGGTTCAATTTTTTTTCTTTGTTTGGTGAGGTGGTCGCTCTGTCTGCCAAGTGTGGGAATGCACCTTTGTGTATAGTTGTCATTGTTCGAAAAATTGTGCTTTTCGTTGTTCATTAGTAACAATGGATCTGGCTCGTAGACAACTAAATGACATGAAGGGGTTAATGAAATCAAGCGGTTAGAATGAATTCAGGCATGCAGGATGGCTACCCAATAGAACCAGTGATGAAAGGGATAAAAACCTGCTCCAATACCTCCTAATGTGAAATAGGCATGTGCAAGTCGTGCTGCCCAATCTTGACTACTATGCAGCTGGGGAATGGGAGGAAGGTCTTGCTAGAATAAGCTGAGGTGGAGAATAGGAATACGTGGTGGTCTACACCTTATTCCATCTATCCTCGTTTTTTTTCCTCTTCCTCTCCTTTCAATCGAGCGATTTCACTAATTGGGATTGCTCCTACATCTGTAGCCTTCATGATGCAGAGCGGTTCTTTATCTTATCAATTGCCCTGAGGCTTGGAATTGAACTGCGAGTATATAAGAAAGGATATTGCTAAGAGCTAGCAGTCAAAGGGAGCTTGAACTGTGAAGGAATTACCGGTGCGCACAGAGGTGAGTATAAGAAAGGATATTGCTAAGAGTTGGCATTCAAAGGGAGTTTTAACTGTGAAGGAAGACCTCTATTGAATTTTGCTCACCTCGATCATTTAGCAGCGATCACAAAGTCAATCAAGCCTAACCTAACCAAAGTGTCACAATATCACAACATCATGTAAAGCTTGATTTTGTAACTCTTTGCTTGTGTCTTTTATTAAAGCAAACTCAGCAAGGTTGCCGTAGACACCACTGAACTCTGGGGTGTCTCTTGCAAAGAAGAATCCATTAGGATTCTCCTAGAACTCGAGCCATTCTATCTTTGTTTTCCTTTCGAATTTTGGGGATGAACCGACAATCCTAACATCTTTATTTCAGGAGTCGGATGACAAAAACTCCTCAAATAAAGATGTCTCTAATGCTACTTGCTCGGAAAGAATAACTTTTTCTATTGTAATTTTGTTACTAAGACGTTCAGTTAAAGAAGGCAACGTTGGTAGTGATAAATGATCGATTACAACTATCTATTATATAACATCTCTATAAAGGATCAGAAATACTTTTTTAATCCATCATTGAAAAGTGCGTAAATAGATTTCCCTGGACTCAAAGTGAATTGTCCATGTTTTCTATTTTGTCTCATAGTAAGTACGACCCAAAATAGGGAAACTGTTGCAGACTAAGTCCTGATAGGAACCAATACGCTCAAAAACCACTAAATTTAGGCTTCAAGGGTGGACACAGGTTTCACAAAGGAATCGAATGTGGTTCATTTAAGGCTCAAGAAAATATTTATAGGAAGCGCATCCATTTCTATTGAAGCGCACCAATATCTATACATCAAGGGGTTTGGTGTAAAGATTCTCTCATTATATAGTACCAGGATCGTCATGTGTCTCGGTGCCACCGAACTTACACTTTACCAAAGAGATTTTCAATGAAAGACTAGATTAGGTTGGCTTTGAACAACGAGCATCCCCCAAATCTCTTAGCGGAGTGAAAGTAGCTCGGAACACAATGGAGGGGGCAGGGAAGTGAGGAAGATTTATATTTAGAATTCTGTGTATTATGGACATCTATATCATTTTCATTAAGTGCGTGAATTTCCCTTGAACATCCTGGACCATTTGCCCAGGGTTTAAAGTGGCGCAACAATTTTAGCTGGTGAATTGCTACTGGGGCTCAAGTTGAAGATAGTTTAATATGATTTACAATGTTTTTAATTTTGTCTGTTTCTTTGCAAGGTGATGTTTCAATTGAAAGTTATCTCTTAAATATGAAACTATTGGATCTGCTTATATTTTTGTGATCTCTAAATTCAGGAAGATCT
>CAIGRT010115621.1:0-11181 GCA_903798405.1 Fraxinus platypoda | reverse complement strand
AATCTTCAACAAGAATGAGTTGTACATGAAAATTCGTGTACTTGCTTTCAAAGACAAGTTCTAGTTTCAGGTAAGCAGGTCAAGCTTCAAAATGCTAATAGATGTTTGCGCAGATGATAATTATAAGTGGACGTAAGTCGTCCACTAGATAGATCACCCACACAATGTAAGCGATCCAGATATAAGTCTAGCCTACAAATCACGAAATACAATTGATGTAGAAGAGTTAGTCATAACCGAGTCACATGTTTGAACCTCGTTTGAACACAAAGTACATAAATATGCATGATGACTAGGGTTGAAGTTGTATTTTGCATGTCACAATGATTGCGTTCTACATTTTTTGTTATATTATCATTTTCGTGTCATTATTGTTCACAAATATTAGTCATGTAGAAATAACATTACAGGCAAAGTAGTGAAGCAGACAAATTTTTTTATTAATTGTCGACAGTTGAACTATCGGTCCCAACAGATTGTCTCTGTAATTCTCGACAGTTTGTTGCAAAGTAGTGAATTAGATAAAAAAATTCAAGCATAACAGATGATTGGACGAACAACATTATGTACATACGTTAACATGTGAGCGTTGATAAAACTAGAAAACTTAAATATAGTCGAAAATCTAAGCGTTGATCGCCCACTTCAATCATCGTCGACATTTGAATGTTTGCCTCTATTATCTTCCTTCGAATTGTCCGAGTTTATAACAATAATCTCGAATGGTGGAACGTTCGGCAACAACTCATTGTCACTGAAGTCATCTTAGTACTGCTCCTTCATAAAGTATGGATTTGTAATTGTTGGAAATGAATTGAGTATGAACAAGCAAGTTGTATTTGAAGTTTTGCACTTGTTGTGAATGAACATCTATATTCTATGGATGCAATAATTCAGAATGTACCAAATAGGAGAAATGAAAATTGTTTGTCACTAACAATAACAAAATCCGTATGCTAAATGACCAAAGTTGCTTGGTAAGAGCTCAACTATCTCCTCTATGCACCATATTGATTTCATTATTTTAAAATGGTAGTCGTTGTCTCCACAATACATGAAACCCGTAATACATGAAAAATTTGGGTTCATTAACATTTCGATATTTCAATATACAATAAAAAAACCAACAGAAAATATAGTCATTATGTCCACAGAGATTGAGCTCAAAAAATTGCCATAAAGTAAAATCCCAGTAAAAAAAAAATCTCAAACATGGACAAACATGATTCGTATAAACATTTAGAACTTAAAAGATACTTTTCCTATAGACTAAAAGCTAGCAACTACATGCATGCCAACCAAAAAAAATAAAAATAAAAATCAGTCATCGATATTGAGTAATCCCATCTAAGCATCGTAAATGTAAAATCAAAATAATCCCAAATAAAGATAGATGGTGTCTATCAAATGTTTAGAGTTCAATTTGATTTAACGTTTTTTTTCACTCTCTTTCTGATCCCCTCGTGAATGGAGTCCTGGTCAATGCTTTCGGCACTCAAACGAGCTATTGAATTAGTTGTGCCAAGAATTATACCTCTGGTAAATTTGCCAGGAAGCCTAGACAAGAATTCTAAAAATCATTTCTCTGACCGTTCTCAAACTTCTCAAGTACAGTTTTATGTACTTGAGATTACTCCGTTGCGAATTGTGCGCATGCACACGATCATCTTCTGATAGGAGAAATTCAAAATTCATCTCCAAAAAAATAGAAACATGAAAAAATAAAAAAGGTTAGATGATAATATGTCATACATTTCATTCATAGTACACGTAAATGAGCAGCCGAACAAATTTTGGTTTATGGAACCAGCTATCGAGATAAGTGACTTAACTGTCGTTCTCGACGGTTTATCTAGACAGATGGTCCCATAACTGTGACATTTTCATTTCATGAAATAGTAATGGTACTCAGATGATGATATGTCATACATTTCAATCCTATAACCAAATGCGAAAGAGAAGCTAAACAAAATTTGGCTTACGGAACCAATTATCGAGATAAGTACTTAACTATCGAGAATTCTAAAGATCAACTGTTGAGAATTCTAGAGACTAAACGATAATTTATCTCAACATATGGTTCCCCAATTTTGGCCACTCTTTCTCCTATAGTTTATATGAGAGCCAATGAGTTCAAAATACACGTGAACGACCTAATAACAAGAATCCAAACTCTTAGGTACTCAACATTTACAAAAATTGATAATTTCCAATTTACATATCAATGACATGTTACAAAATCCAACACCCTGAAGGTAAGGTATCCATATGACCAAGTAACTCTCTTAAATTAAACTTGACGTCGGCCAATTAGATTGTTGTAGGAAACATATATCACTGTCAATTTGTAGGAAACATAGATTGTTGTGGAAAGCAAGGAAATTAGACAAAAACTACCATGGGGATGTACAAACATAAAATAACTCAACCTCACTCACCTTGAAAAAACATAAGACAACGCAGGGACAAATAAAAACATAAGGCAACACATTAAAACATAAAACATCATACTTCATGCATACACTATGTACAACCATACATCACACAAGCATTATGTACCTATACAACCATACAAATAAATGAGCCCTAGTTCTTGGAAATCCAAACTAAAAATATTGAATCCCAAAACTAAATATCTAACCTAGGGATACATTAAATTAGAAAATAAACTCGTGAATAAAACATGATATTCTCAAATTTTCAAACTAATTTAAGAACAAGAGCATGATGCCATAAAACGGCCACAGTATTAGAAGGACAAACTAAATTCCAAACTGTCGAAAATCAACGAATGGTTTGTACATCTAATACCAACGGTCTGCTTAAATAGAAAATCACCCCATAGTATAGAATAAAATAATCTTCAACAAGAATGAGTTGTACATGAAAATTCGCGTACTTGCTTTCAAAGACAAGTTCTAGTTTCAGGTAAGCAGGTCAAGCTTCAAAATGCTAATAGATGTTTGCGCAAATGATAATTATAAGTGAACGTAAGTCATCCACTAGATAGATCACCCACACAATGTAAGCGATCCAGATATAAGTCTAGCCTACAAATCACGAAATACAATTGATGTAGAAGAGTTGGTCATAACCGAGTCACATGTTTGAACCTCGTTTGAACACAAAGTACATAAATATGCATGATGACTAGGGTTGAAGTTGTATTTTGCATGTCACAATGATTGCGTTCTACATTTTTTGTTATATTATCATTTTCGTGTCATTATTGTTCACAAATATTAGTCATGTAGAAATAACATTACAGGCAAAGTAGTGAAGCAGACAAATAAATGAGCCCTTGTTCTTGGAAATCCAAACTAAAAATATTGAATCCCAAAACTAAATATCTAACCTAGGGATACATTAAATTAGAAAATAAACTCGTGAATAAAGCATGATATTCTCAAATTTTCAAACTAATTTAAGAACAAGAGCATGATGCCATAAAACGGCCACATAGTATTAGAAGGACAAACTAAATTCCAAACTGTCGAAAATCATCGAATGGTTTGTACATCTAATACCAACGGTCTGCTTAAATAGAAAATCACCCCATAGTATAGAATAAAAACACACAAGGAAAAAAAAACAAATGTTTGATTTATTGTGTACAATAGCCAACAAATTAAGAACAGCGACTAGTTGATTACATATTTATGCTCTCAACTCGTCTGCTAGCCTTTATAAATTGGGGAAAACTGCCTAGTTGGAGTCGGAAAGAAGGAAATCGTGGCTTTTAAGTTTTGAATATTAGGGTTTGAGTTGGTAAGATTGGGTTTAGAAAGTGAGGGTGGGTTGGGTGGGTTTGATGCGATTTTTATTGACTTCTTTTTTTTTTTTTTTACAATTTTTCATCTAGTCAAATCCTATTTAAATAAGGACATAAATGGTGTTTAATTTTTTACAGGGCTGAAAAAAGTCCAAAAGTGACATTTTTGCAAAGATTATTAGAAAGTGACATTTTCTAAAATGCAAAATCAAAAAGTGACATCAGGTGCAAATTCCTCTAAAATTAATACCAACAACAAACAAGAACATGATTGAAGATAGATTTGGACAATGAATTCTCAACAAGAACAGAAATCCTCTTCATCACTACAACAAAAATAGTTTTTTACGGCATATGTTTACGGCGTGCAATTGACGCGTGCCGTAAAGACTGAATTTTTACGGAGTGCAAAAAATGTGTGCCGTAAATGATCAATTCCATAAAGTATTTACGGTGTACATTTTTTACACGCCGTAAATGATCAATTACCTACATTATTTATGGCATTCGTTATGTGCACGCCGTAAATTGTAAAAAAATATGACTTTTTACGGAGTGCAAATGAACGCCGTTAATGCGGCCATTTTATTTTCCCTTCGTTTCCTTTTATTTTCCTTTCCTTTCTCACGCTTGTTACAAAACCCGAGGCATAGTTCTTCTCCTTCATTCGATTTCTTCATGCCCTGTCCGCTAATGAACGCCGTTCTCTCCCAAATTACCACCCTTCGATTAGCCAACAACCGTTCAATCAGCCATCAGTCGTGAGCCCACTAACCTAAATAGCACCTTTTACGGTGTGCAACAGAATGCCGTAAAAAGTGCAATACTTTTTGCGGCGTGCATAAGCATGCCTTAAAGTTCACTTTTTACGGCGTGCAGCTGAACGCCGTAAAAACTCATTTACAGCGTTCTATAGACGACGTATTCTTCACGCCGTAAAAGGTAAACCACTTTTTATGGCATGACTTTATATGGCGTGCGGCCGCACGCCGTAAAGAGGTTTTTACGGCTTGCAATGCACGCCGTAAAAAGTACATTTTGTTGTAGTGCATGTTAGCACCAATTTCTTCAGCAACCATTACTTCGACATTGTATTCCTCGCCATCATTCTCATGAGGACATTCAGCACTTTGAGCACCAAAAGTAACCACCATCTGTAAATGAAACCCATCATCTTTGACAAAAGTGGTCGAGATATCTTTCTATTCAATGGAAAAGAAAGGCCTATTCATTATATACAAATTCCATTCTATAAACATTGGCATGCAAATCAGAGAAAGATTATCCATTCAGTAGTTCCTTTTTTCCCTAAAGTATAAAGGTTGAATGAAAATGAAAGAAAACTTTCAAATCTTGTTTTCTTTATTTTACTAGGAAATCCGTAGCCAGTTGTTTGTGGACAGTTTCCAATTTCATAGAGTCCTACATTTTCAAAGCAATAATCCCCATTCTCGACGTTGGTTGAGACACTAAGTGGAAGATTAATGAGTTTATGATAAATAAAACTCATTTTTATATTTTTGGGAAAAATGTTATACCCAATATGAGTGTATTGAGTGAGATAAACCTTTTTTTATGACTGTGAAATTCAATTATGTACATTCATGCTAGTCTTGATAATGTGTTTAAATTTAGAGTTACACTAAATAAACTTATAAGCTGTATTTTTATTCTCAATTAAGAATTAATTTAAGAGGTCTACATGAATTGAATTATAGGCTTTATTTTAAATATTTTTTAGTATTGTGGTAACTTTATAATTACTCTTGTGGTCTGATGCAGTCCTCTTAACATTAGTACTTGAGTTTTAACGGGGTTTGAATCTCGTATAAATTTCATCATGTGGATGAAGATCTATATGTCTAATAATATGCTATAATTTTAATTTTTTACGTTGGTGACATTGTATTGGCTAAGTATAAGAAGAACTGTATTGAGACCAATTAAAAATGGTTGTCCTCAATCTTTGACAATGAAGGATATGTATTTAGCAAATTGTATACTTTATGTTAAAAGATTATTCTAGTCTTCTTGCTGTGTTACAAGAGTTGTATGTTATAAAGATTTTACAATATTTTTAACTATATTATTGCTACCCTGTTAGGGGATTATTGTATGTTATAATGTACATATATTTGTCCTAAGTCCTAACATATGTCATGCTATGGATCCAATGAGGAGGTATCGATGTTATCAATGGTAAGGATATTTTGATACTTGGAGGTTGCTGTCAATTATTTCATTTGTTGTCGAGGGAATAACCTGTGATTTAAAAAATATACAGATATTGACTAAGGAAGAGACCTAATCGAGCACAAATAGTTATTAAACTTATGCGTTTTTCTATATAGAGTTGCAAGAAGCATATCTTGCAATACATATATCTTGGCATCATAATAAATTATTGCTATAAATGTATTGAGCATCTAATAACATTGGTTTAAAATATGAGATCCGTGATATTTATGCAATTATCTTATGTGTTGAGGGTTCCAAGTAAACACTCGATAATATCTCTCTGAGAGACATTAGCAAAGAAAGTATCTTTGCGATATATTTACGCAACTGATGATATATAATTATTATACTTTGAAAATGTCCAGAGATATACTTCTTGGTGATGTCGAATAACTAGAATTGTATAGAATATAATACTTTTGTGTATTTAAAACTCTTGATTGAGTTTTTTATGCCCATAAATGAATAATTTTGAGTTGATATGTAATGTATTAGTTTAATGACCAACTAATGACTTACATGCACATATAAAGTATGTCGAATAGGCTAAGATTGACTCACTCACATGATCAATCACTTTAGATAATTTCAGGATTGATGAGATGAAAATAAGTGATCATTTTGTGTATATGATCTGATCGCTTAATGAAATAGCAATATGAGATTACTATAAGTAATCGAAATTGATTATACAATCCATTAAATCTGTTTAATAATCAGATCGAGATCTCAGATTGAGATTGTTGAATGAATGGATATATAGAGAACTTAAGTTAGGTATCGGGGAATACCTGAACTAGGATATGTACGATGTTATTTATTTTTTAAAATGACATGACATATGGCCTAACAGATGGAGAAAACATCATAGCACGTGTTTCATACCACGTGTTTTTTACGACCAATATTAGAAAATGAGTGAATTGATCCATGATTCCTTATTGTGTGAGCCCTTGAGGCTTATATAACCTCATATATACCTTTATGACTTTTGATTATTATTATTTTTTTTCGAAATTTTATTTTAATGTTATCACTTTAGCATGTTACCAATAATTATGTTGGATTTGGTTTAAAGGGGCATATATAGGAAATCAACTAATTTAAAGTTGAAGAATTCGAGTAAGAAAGAAAAACTATTTTAACCAATATTTTTGTTGATATTCACCAGTTTGGACAATTGTGTTAACCATTTAGGGTTTATAGCATAAATGTGAATATAATAATATAATATGTAGTTCAACTATGTTTCATAAATATTCGACAAATTGAAAATACTTGAATTAATATTGAAAAATGAGTGTGGGGTATAACGAGATGTGACGTTCCTCTGGTAAAATTATTGTATATCTCTAACGGTTTTATAATACCGTGAGCTCTAATATGTACTCGCTGGTCGTAAAATTTATTTAATGTATGAATCTTTGTGAGATAGATTATAAGAAGGATCTAACGTTTGATATTTGTTGTCATGTATGGTTTGAGTCGTACAAGTGGAAGATTGTGGAAAAATCGGATCGTGGGTCACCCATGTGGTGTGACCCGACATGTAAGACACTAAAGTGGGTTGAGGGAATGATTTAAAGTGAATTCAAACCCATAGCTTCCATCAACTTCCCTAATAACCCCCATAATCATCTAGGACAAGAGGAGAAAAAAAAAAACGATGGAAGCAATAATGTGAAAATTCGTATGAGAACTTATAACAAAATAGAAAAGTGTCTAGAACCACATTTTTTGCACGAAATCTCACAAAAATTGGCACTTAAATTGTGGATAATAATTCCCTTCAATTGTGATTGATACCGTCATAATTGGAGTGCAAGAAAATGAAGGTTTTGAAATTTGAAAAGTAAGGTATTTCAACCACATAAGGATAGTGAGAATTCTTCTTTCTAAGTAAGATCTTGAATGGAATTTATGTTGAAGAATGCAGTAAATTGTCATGGAATTCAAATCAAAAAGTAATTACGAGTTAGATGTTGAGAACTTCAATTCATTGCTCAAAAGTTGATGAATTTGAACCTTGCTGGATTGACGATGGAGTACTACTTTTACTTGATGAAATCATCATCATGTGATCGATCCAGATAGGTCATCTTTTAAAATCTTAATAAATGGCTTAGAGTCGACTGGAGACACAAATAATTTGGCTATTATACATAAGGAAGCTAAAAATGTCGTGGAAACTTTCTAAATTTCTTAGAGAAGGAAGAAATCGTGATTAGCTAAGAGTTTATGAATTAAAATTGTGAATAATTGTGTATATTTGATACCAAATATTGCATGCTAAACTAGAATGTTGAATTTGTGGTCATTTTTAATTCTTTGTATCATGAGAAATGTTGAATTTTTTTCAATTCTTCTTTTTTAAAGGGGGGTCAATAGAATTATAGGATAGTTTGCATGCTTAATTTGTCAGAAAAATGGAGAGGGTTTATTTACTCTCTCTTAAAGGAGGGACTTTGAGAAATACTGTTCATTTGTATTTTCTCCTCACAGTTTACCGTTACACGTGCAGACAAAAAAATGACAATTTTGATGTTTCTCACAAGCTACAATTAGCCGCATTTATTGATTATTGACTGAGGGAAAGTGATGGTATTTCTACTCTTTTTCGCCAGTTTTCACACTATAAAATCATCTGTTTGACTACAACGGTCAATCTCATTTAAACTAAGTGTAGCAACACGATTTCTTCTCTGATTATTATTGTTCAACTTATCTCGACAACAATAAAGAAGTCCCATTCCATTCTCATATCTTTAAACTCAACTCGAAGTTTCGAACTGCATCTACTTGAAGCACTTTCTTTTGACCTAAAGTTCAATTACGGTCAATATAAGACAAGTTTTCATTTTTTCCTCCTTCCATAAAAATTGTGTAAATCTCAAAATTTGCGAAGAGTGTCTTCAATAATAAATTAGTTGTTCAAGATTTGGGTTATTCATTGTTTGGATGCATCGTTTTCGCATTGTTCAATATACTGAAAATTGACATCTATTTCAATTGTTCTCAAATGTTTGCCTATACACATTTTCGCCATGAAGGGAAAGGGAAAAGGAGAAAAGTAATTCAAGAAAAAAGAATTCGGAACCTGCGCGGAGACACGTCTGCAGTGCAGAGACTTGTCTCTGCGTAGATCTCCATGTGAACGGAGACGCAGAGACTTCTCCGCGCACGCGGAGACTCTCTCCACGCAGGCAGAGATATCGGTCTTCGAGCTGCGCGGAGATCCGGTCTCTACGGGTGCGAAGACATGGGTCTCCGAGCATTAGGGTAGGATTAACTTGTATGTGTTAATTTTTTTTCCCAGCAAATTGAGTAGTAGTATTAGTTGTTTTATTCTTTCATTCACTAAGACAAGAATTTTTGCTTCCATTAAATTAGAGGTAAAGATTACTTTGGATATGTCTGCTAATCAAGAATTCGATTTTTGTAACGTTGAAAGTACTTCCCAAAGTCCAAGTGAATCATATGCGGCCTCCATTTGCCAACAACAAACTCGAAGATAGGCAGATAGGAAGAAACAAATTCAAACTCCACACATTGATCGTCGTAAAAGGGATAAATAATTATGTGTCATCTGAAAATAATAATTTAGGTTCTTCCTATGCTCATGAATCTACAATACATCTTGATTTTAAAGCTTCTACTTCAAATCAGAAATCAACTAATCATGTTCATTCTAAATTATAAGTAAGTTTTAACCTATCGAACATACCAACCAATGGCTATGTATTACCTACATACACTTATTGTGAACATTGTGGTGCACGAAAATTTATAGAGAAACTAAAGGATTTTGTTGTTATGATGGAAAAGTTAAACTTTCTATATCTGATTCACCGACTGAATTGTATGATATATTTACATCTAATGAACTTACATGTATGGAATTCAAAAAACTTTCATGCGGATATAATAATCATTTTGCGTTCACTTTCTTTGGTGTAAAATACGATAAAAAACTTTTTAAAGCATACAAAGGTATTTATGCATTTAGAGTTCAAGGACAGGTGTACCATTATGTGAACCAACTTATACCAAGAAATAATACGCCTTCTTATATGCAGTGTTATATTTTTATGATACAGATAATAAAGTTGAAAATCGTATGAAAATCTCAGAAAATTTTGTTGAATCTACTTTGATTATTTTAATGGAAATCCTTAAAGTAAATCCATATACTAGATTCTTTAGGTCTTTAAGTGATATGACCAATTTGTATGACTATCGAATACAAATAAGATGTGATCCAAGACTTGATCAAAGAGTTTTCAATATTCCTTCAGCATCTCAAGTAGCTGCTGTATGGGTTGATGATGATGAAAATGCAAATATCTTGTTCGTGATATTACTATCTATGGTCATTTTGGTGATTCACACATAGTTCATTATTATTACGGTTGTTATGATCCTTTGCAGTACCCTTTACTTTTTCCATTCGGAGAATCTGGTTGGCATGAAGGTATTCAGAGATACAAAAAGACATATTTTCAAACTCAAAGTTTGCCCAACTACGTCGCTTTTGCTAGCACAGTAAATTATGCAGTAGAAATCATTGAGAAAGAGCCTGAAGGTTTGCTAATATACTTTTTGATACTTTTTCACTTTTACAAAGTTAAATGTTTTAAATTAATGTAATATTTGTTGTCTTATTCTTTATGCACCGCTTAATGGAACGAAGAAACGATTTCAAGTTTCTTATCGTGAATACTATTCATACAAGTTACAAATCAGACATTTTGGTAAGTTTGTGTTGCTTCATGCTAGTAGACTTTTTCAACAATATGTTGTAGATATGTACGTTAAAATTGAAACTGCCAGATTAGATTATTTTCGTAACAATCAGAAAGAAATTTGTGCTGAACTTTATCAAGGTATTGTAGATAGTGTTAGAAATGGGGAAATAAGAGGGTACAAAATTGAAAATAAGATTGTTCTACCACAAAGCTTTACATGTGGGTTTAGAGATATGCTCAGAAGATATTTAGATGCGATGACTATTGTCCAACGTTATGGAAAATCAGATATATTTTTAACTATAACATGTAATCCAAATTGGCCAGAAATTAGACAAGAATTGAAGCACAACGATGAAGTTCAAAATCGACCAAATTTAATTGTACGTATATTCAGAGCAAAATTAGAAGAGTTAAAAAATGATT
>CAIGRT010115599.1:0-12110 GCA_903798405.1 Fraxinus platypoda | reverse complement strand
CTCTTTGGCCCGTGAACCGCCCACATGGTCACGGGTCGGCCCGCGGTCCCGATTTTCACGGGCCAGTTTTCACGGGTCATGGTCGGCCCATCCGTCTTGACACCTCTACTCTTCGTCACGAAGAATGTATTTTCACTATATTTGATTGACTTATGGCGCAATCCCAAACCTTACAAAGCTTCCGGTAACTTACACACAAGGAGCGTTAATCCTTTTACAATGTTGAGCTTTCCGAGACCTCAATATGATCCACAAGTTTGAAGAGAAAAATAATATTACAATTTGAAAACTTTTCCCTTAATAATTGATATAGATTAATTAAGTACTAAGATAGATGGACAAGCTAACACTTCCATAAATAGCAATAAATGAAAGTTCAAGTGTTTGGTGAGAAAACTTGATGATAAAGATGAATAAAGGGTTTGGTTTTCTCAATCAAGGTGTTTTCACAATAAATGATTCGATGATAAATAAGATGTAGGATCAATGTGATTTTTCTTTAATGCTATCAAAAAATCTTGCAATAAATTCAAAAGATGAATGTATTTATAGAGTTCAAAGAACAAAAAATATATGTGAAATCGGACAGTCAACTGGACGTCGCATCCTTGTCCGGACTTACAAAATCTAGCCGTTGTGCACCAGACATCAGAACAGTTAAAAGGTGATCGTTACATGATCTGGATGTCCGCATGAACTTTCGGACATCTACATTTTAAGAGTTTGATCAATTTTGTCTTTGCATGGTCCAATGTGAATGTTCTTAAAATATGATCTAAGTTCACTTATATTTTTGAAAATCAATTTTCGCTTTTAAAGAGAAAAGATTTATACAAGCGATGATCAAAGTCATTTTTAGCACATAAAATGGTTTTTAAGCTTTCATCGTTTAGTACTAAGAATTTAATTGTTTATACATTTACAAGTGAATACAAAAGTCTAATCCACTATCCTCCTTTTGTACTTGATTATCGACGTTCTTTGTCTTGAATGATTTATCTTGAATGCTCGACTTTCATCACTTTCTTCATTGTAAGTCCGATTTGTAGTGTGAAGGTCTTGATATCGACCTTTTTGTCATTGATTGATCAATATTACATAGGATGATTTGAAAACTTAAAATCAATTTGTTTGTTATGATCAAAACATTAAGAATAAAATCAACCATAAATCAATAATTTTTCCTTTTTTTGATTATGACAAGCAAGATGATTGCAAAGTGGTACCAAACAATTGACAAAGAGTATAAATCTTCGATATCACATGTGATCCATATATTCCCCCTATCTTTTACAAGTCAATTTATCACATTGCTATCAAGTATTCATTTTAACCAAGCATATGCATATCATCTCATATGTTTTCCCCTTTTGTCATAAGCAAAAAGTACAGAGATGGGAGCAAAAATAAGCCATTTAGGAGAGGAACACAACCACGGGCACTAATAATTAGCAAGAAAATTTTCCCATTAATTAAACACAAAATGCTAAAATAATCATCACTTCAAAATTCTTAATCAAGGCATAGATAGCATAATTTTCTTGAAATCCACATAAATCATGTTTCAAGTAGTTTCAAAATAAAACGAAAGAAATAAAAAGTGAAAATAACATCTAGATAACTAAGTCTCTGGAGGAGGCGGTGGATGATGTGATGCATCGGATCGGGCATAGAAGTCATTGAGCTGAGCTTGCATAGCATCCTGTCGTGTGAGTACTTGATGGAATATTCTGGCTAGCCCATCAATGGATGATGTGAGTGAGTCGATGCGACCGTTGAGGAGATTATAGTGATCCTTGGTAAATATGAAATCCCAAATATCATGAGGAAGGTTCAATACGTGTGGTACATCATCGTCATTGTCTTCGTCTCCGTCAAAAGGTAGAGTCGAATGACCCGAAGTTGGATTGAAACCTTTGGTGTGAGCCACCCATTGACCATGCTCTTTAACAATTTTCATCCGTTTGAGAGTTTAGGATGTTGATGGTATCGATAGGACAGAGTGAAACGGAGCTCTCATCGTGCAAAGGAATTTCAAAATGTTTAAAGATTTTGGTAAGAAGCATGACATAAGACAAGGCTTTGACGTGTTGAGTGGAATGGACAAGCTTCATGAGACCGATTCCAATGGTTGGAAAGTCTAATTTTCTCCTGACTAAAAAGGAGCCGAGAATGAAAAGATCGAAATTATTTACTTCGTCTCCATGAACCTTTAGAGGAAGAATGACATGTGCAATGACATTTTGCAAAACTTTATATAGAAGCATGAGTTGATTGGCATTAAGTTTGGTGATATTTTCAACGCTTTCCCGGTAGCTCTACGTATGCCTCGGTAGGATTAAATCCTTCCCTAACAGAATGATTTTTATGAAGAAAATTATGATTTTTACATACCTCGAGCTTGAGAATTTCTTGGATGAGAGTTTTGGTGATGGTAATTCGAGTGTTTTTAAGTAGACATGAAACTCCATCCAACCTAGGAGTGATAACCATATTTTTGTAAAAGTCTTTCATGAGAAGGGTATATACATTTTCCTCTAAAGTGACTATCGACACCCAACCCATGTTTTCAAAGTATTCTTATATGTTAAATGCGGTGTTTCAATGGTACAGTCAGCAAAATCAACATTCTTATCTATTAGGATTGGAGATTTTCAAAAGGATTTACCAACATTTTGGATTTTTCGTCGAATGAAGGTGGTGAAGGAGGATTCCACCTTATGGTAGCCTTCATACGCTTTTCTCATCGACTAGACATGATAAAGAATAGAGATTAAAAGAAAAAAGTAGAAATCGAACCTAGGGTTTGAAAATATCCAAAAGTGTGAGTTTTGGGGGATTTTAGTGAGAGAAAATTAGAGATTTTGATAAAATTGAAGGAGGAAAATGTGGGTTTTTGGATTTGAGAGAGTAAAGTGATGAATTGAGAACAAAAATGGTGAATAGGAGGTGGACGCACATAGTGGAGAGGGAAGAGCAGGGACAAAATGAGAAATAAAATGTCTTGAATTGAGATCTAGAATCTGGAAATATGCAGATCCGAACGTTCGCATGAAATGTCCAAAATTTTCTGTCAATCAGGACTGCTTGATCCGACATCCACATGGTTGTCCAGTTCATCATCCGGACGTCTACCTAATAATCTCGAAATCCGCATCATAAAATTTCGAGCTTCATGATGAAATGACATAAAGTCAACAATTTTATCAACAAATAGACACATTAGCCACAAATTTCAATTTCATTTAGAATCCCCAAACCTCTTCGAATATGCGAAAATCTATCAAGAGCAAGAGGTTTAGTAAAAATGTCAGCCAATTGATTTTGGGTGCTTACAAATTCTAACACAATATCTCCCTTTTGTGCATGATCTCATAAAAAGTGGTGTCTGATTTCAATATGCTTCATTCGAGAATGCAAGACGGAATTTTTTGATAGGTTTATAGTGCTTGTGTTATCATACACAATATGTATATGGTTGACAGTTAATTGATAATCACTAAGGGGCTGTTCTATTTGTGTTTCGATTTTGTGTTTTGAGTTTTTAATTCATTTTAGATTTTGTGTTTTGAGTGTATATTTTGAAATTGTTGAAAATGTGTTCTTTTTGGTATTTGGAAAAATTGTTTTGAAAACACTCAAAACGCGTTTTGAAAATTTTGATTTAATTATAACTGAAAACACCCAAAATGAAAAATTTGTCATTTTGAGTTTTCTTTGTAAATTTTTAACTTGTTTTCAAAAACGCGTTTTTGAAAATAGGAAAGAGAACGCATTTCCACTGTTTTGGAAAATTAAAAACAGAAAACTACTTAAAAATGATAAAGAGAACGGACCCTAATTGTTTGTTTCATCCAAAGAACTTGTGCACAACAACTAACGGTCAACTTCTATGTTAGACAATGCAATATAATTTGTTTTTTACTAAACCATGACACAAGTGCAAAGCCTAAAAAATAACATGTTCAGTTAGTGCTTTTACAATCAATTGTACAACTGGCCCAATCAAAATCTGAGTAGCCAAGTAGGTCAATCTGAGTGCCCTTTGGATACCAAAGACCTAGAATTCTAGTGCCACTAAAACATCTAAAAATTCATTTTACTGTATTAAGAAGAGATTCCTTGGGATTAGGTTGAAATCTAGTGCATAAGTACACACTAAACATAATGTCGGGTCTACTTGCGGTTAAATAAAAAAGAGATTCGATCATACCTCAATACTTTTTTACATCAACGGAAGTGCCTTGATCATCTTTGTCTAATTTTACAAATGAATTCGTCAAAGTGTTCATCGGCTTTAATTCTTCCGTATCGAACCTTTGAGCATGTCTAATATATACTCATTTTCAATAATGAATATTCCATTATTAGTTTACTTAATTTGAAGCCCAAAGAAAAATTTTAGTTTTTCCCTCATACTTATTTCAAATTCCTTGCTCATGCATTTTGAAAATTTTTTACAAAGAAAAATATTAGTTACACCAAATATAATATCGTCAACATAAATTTGAACAACAATCGTATCATTCTTCTGAGTTTTGACGAAAAGAATAGTATGTGCTTTACCTATTGAAAAGCCATTTGAGAGTATAAATTTGCTTAACTTTTCATACCAAACTCTAGGAGCTTGTTTTAAATCATAAAGAGCTTTTCTAAGTTTAAAAATATGAGTCAAATACTTGTGATCTTCAAAATCGGGAGGTTGCTCAACAAAGACTTTTTCTTGTACAAAACCCATTTAAAAATGCACTCGTCACATCCATTTAATAGAGAGTAAATCTTTTATGACAAGCAAATGCAAGAAGCATGCGAATGGATTCTAATTTAGCAACCGGTGCAAATGTTTCCTCAAAACAATACATTCTTCTTGATTGTAATATTGGGCCACTAATCTAACCTTGTTATGCACAATTATTCCATTATCATCAAGTTTATTTCTAAAAACCCATTTTGTGTCAAACGATTTGATCATTTGGCCTAGCGACTAAATCTCAAACATAATTTCATTCAAATTATTTTAATTCTTCTTGCATAGTTAGAATCCAAAATTCATCAAATTTGGCTTGTTTAAAATTTCTTGGTTAAATTTGAGAAATAAATGTACAACTATTGAATTGATTTCTAGTAGAAACTTTAGTAGTAATACCTTTAGATGGATCTCTAAGGATAAGTTCATTTAGGTGAAAGGAGCTCAATTTCTTAGGTTGAGGTGGATCGCTTTCGGTAGATTTTACTACATCATGTTGATTATTTGTTTCTTCCTTGTGATTGTCTCCAAGATTTTTAGGATCAACATTGTTTTGATCTTGGATATTCATTTGCTCAAATGGAATCTCCAATCCTACATCATGAGCAATACCTCTCTCCTGATCAAGAAAATTAGATTCATCAAAGGTAATATGCATAGATTCTTCAATGACTAAAGTCCTTTTGTTAAAGACTCTATAAGCTTTGCTTGTCGATGAATATCTTAGAAATATTCCAACATCGAATTTTGAATCAAATTTTCTTTTGTGTTCAAAATGAAACATTTGCAATCAAAAATCTTGAAATAACCTACGTTTGGAACTCTATTTTTTCAAAGGTCACATGAGGTTTTTGTTTCTTTCGACTAAAAAGAACTCTATTAATGATGTAGCAAGCGGTGTTAACGGCTTCAGCCCAAAAATCTTTTGGCAAACTATTTTCATTAAACACTGTCCTATCCATTTCTTGCAATGTATAATTCTTCATTTCTACTACACTGTTTTGTTGAGGAGTTCTAGGAGCCAATAAATTATGTTCATATCCATTTTCGTTATTTTCGTTACAAAAATTATCAAATGCGATATTATCAAATTCTCTACCGTGATGTCTTCTAATAGTTGTAATTGTATATCCCTTTTCGTTTTGAATTTTTTTACGAAAATGTTTAAAAGCATTCAAAGCTTCATCCTTTAGGTTCAAAAAAGGATCCAAGTATATCTAGAAAATTCGTCGACAATGACGAAAGCACAATATTTACCGCCTAAACTAGTGGTTCTATATGGTCCAAAAAAATCCATGTTGAGATGAAAAGGTGTAATTTAGATTTAAAAGAATCTTTCACTTGTTTCCTAAATTGACAAGCATCACAAATCTTATTTTTCTCAAATTTTAAGTCAATTCTTTGATAAAAACAACTTTTGAAATTTTTTTAGAGAAGATCCATGCTAATATGACATAATCTCCTATAAACATTACTTCTTTTGATGTAGCATCTTTAATAAGACATTTGGAAGAATCAAATTTTATATGATAACTTTTATCACACAATTGACTATTTCTAAGAAAATTATGTTCGGGGTTATCTACTAATAAAACATTTTCAATTGAAAGGAATGAGTGATTACCAATGTTTTCAATTTCAATGATTTTTTCTTTCGCATTGTCTCCAAATATGACATGACCTTCATGTTTCTTTTTGAAATTTGATAGTAAAGTCCTGTTTCCGGTCATGTGTTTTGAGTATTCACTATTCAAGAACCATTTGCTTTTTGTCTTATTTGGTACTTACAAGAATAATTTAATTTTTTATATGTGGTACCCATACAAGTTTGGGTTCTTGGTGGTTAGTTTTAGTGGACTCTTGAATCTACTTGTTTTTGCTTTCAAAGTGTAGCATCTTTTTGGTTAGACAATTAAAGGTTTATTGCAAAAGCTACAAGTAGTTATTGAAAGAGAGGCATTTGATGCTTTGACAAATAGATTTTTAAAGGATTTTTGTTTCAAGAAGGGTTTATATCCAATTCCTCATTTGTCAAAAATACATTTTTGATCACCAAGAATTAAGTCAAAATTCTTCTTACTTTGAATAAATTTGTGAACAACCTTGGTCAAATCTTCAACTTTTTCTTATAAAGAAGAATTTTCTTTAATCAAAAAATCATAATCCTTTTGAGTTTCAAAAATATTCTTTATTTTATTTTTCAACAAGGAAAGTTTCTTTTTGAGAATTGAGTGATTTAAGACAAGTTTTTCAAATTCCTCAAAAATTTCATCTATGAAGTAGATAAATTATCATATGAACATTTTTCAATATGATTTATCTCATATTCGATTGTCATGAAGCACATTTTGACGACTTCTTCTTAACTATCATTTTCATCATGATCATCATTGTCGCTTTCATTCCATGTCACTTTAAGTGCCTTTTTCTTGATATTTCTTTTCTTGTTTGGGCACTCGGTTCTCTTGTCTCCATGTTTGTCGTAATCATAGCAAATGATTTTCTTACTTCTTTCTTCACCATTTTCATCTTTCTGTTGAAACCTCTAATTATTGTGAAGACCTCTCCATTTCTTAAAAAGAAGAACTAAATCATCGAGTTCCTCATCACTCGTGCTATCACTTGTAGTTCTTTCTTCAATTGCCAATTTTAAAGCGATTGGCACTTAGGAGGCTCCTTCGATTCTCCTTTGCTTTTCCTCGTTTTCTCCTTAATTTTGGTGAAGTGAGCTCATAAATCATCAAAGTACCATAAACATCTTCCAATGGATATGACTTGATATCTTTGGTATTCTCTATCAACATCCTTAATGAGCTCCAATCTTTCGATAGTGACCTAAGCATTTTGCTNTCTTTGGTATTCTCTATCAACATCCTTAATGAGCTCCAATCTTTCGATAGTGACCTAAGCATTTTGCTTACAAGTTCACCGTTAGTAAATTTACGATCAAAGCCTTTAAGGACATTAACAATATCGATTAAGTGAGTAATCATATCGACAATAGATTTATCTTGTTTCATGAAGAAATTTCAAATTCTTTAACCAAAAGATTAATTTTGGTTTCTTTCACTTTACTCGTATCAATGTGAGTGACTTCTAATGCATGTCAAATATCATATGCGGAATCACATGTGCTAATACGGTTAACTTCATTTCTATCTAAAGTACAATAATGTAGATTTTTGACTCTAGCATTTAAAGATAATTTTCTTTTATCGTCTTCATCATACTCCTCTATAAGTTTTGGAATGATTTGATAGGGTTTGCCATCAACCTTAATAGTCTTTGTAGGTACATAATGACCATATTTAATGACTTCACAAATATTATAATCTATCAATTGAATATATATCATCATCGTATCTTTCCAATAATTATAGTGCGTGCCATCAAAAAAGGGAGGACGATTTGTAGAATGTTCCTCAAAGTTTTGAAGATTGTGGTTCGCCATAACTCAAGATTGTGAAATCTTTTTTTCATTTTTTTTAAATAAGTATGTCGCTCTGATATCAATTGAAAGTCCAAAAATAACTAACCAAGAGGGGTGAATTAGTTTTAAAACTTTTTTGAAAGATTACAACAAAGTTTTAAGATAATTTTGAAATGAGTATATCAATCAAATAAAGAACACAATTATGAAGCTATAAGTAAAAGGGAAGAGAATAAACAAACGATGTAATTGTAGAGGTTCGATCCAAATCGATAATCTACTTTATCCATTATCGAGCTCTCTGTCACGAGCCTTGTTGTCGGCATTTTTGTCCTTGATTGATCAATATTACGTAGGTTGCTTTGAAGACTTAAAATCAATTGTTAAAGACAAAAATCAATTTTGGTTGTTATGATCAAAACATTATGGATAAAGTCAACCATAGGTCAACAATCACAATCTATCTTACTACAGAAATATTTCACAATAGAACTCCTAAAACTTGTCGATTCCGATTTCAAATTTGTTTCCAAATTTCCATACTAATCGTGTTTGAATGAAGTTTTGCCCATCTAAATCCTTATAAAACAAATTTTCAAGAGCTTATCTTCATATTTCGATTATGAATATTGCTTGTAAAATATTCTCTAATGCTTATGTGCTAAATGTACTGACTCATACACAGATTTGTAACATAATTTGTTGGCCTTGTTTTTTGTACCATTGACATGGACAGTAGATAACGGGCTCACTTACATCCACACAAGCTAATTCCAACACGTTTGTACATATTGCTAGTCGACAATATTTTGGGTTTGGGCGGGGGAGAAGTTTTGCAACACGAGACAAAAATGTTTGGACATCAGAAACATTTATAAATAGGATTGTATGATAAAAAACTATCAACAATATGCAAACTAAAATCTAAAATCAAATGTCTAACTCTACCAATCAAAAACTTCACTCAAAAGGAGTTGGTTTGTAGCCTTAAGTTGATATATTTGTATTATCCCTCAATGATACAGAGAGAGGGGTATTTATAATGTTACACGTGAAATGATGTTCATTGGATGAAGGGACACGTGGTCTCATCTCTTGTACCGAAGCATCTTATCCTAGATATCCATTTGATCCTACTGGCATGTAGTGCATTTAATGCTCTTAAAGGGCACAGCCACCCTTCAACCTATGCTGACAAGACTTTGACATATTTACTTATTGTAAATGTCACATCAATCATTGGAATATGATTTTATCAATATGAGATCTTCCAAGGAGGAAGGTTATGAGTGTACTTCGGATAGGGGCTCCGAACTTCAGCCACTTCGGTTCGAGGGCTTCGGCAGTTGACCTTGGCCACTTCAGATACGGGGCCTTAGCCAATGCCACGTAGGCTTTATGTGGGAGCCTCAGTGGCGAGGCGTAACATATATTCATTATGCAACCATGAGTATGGTGGGAACGAGCATATACGTGAAAAAAAAGGAAGAAATTTTTTTTCCATTCTTCATCATCTTGTATAACAACAACATATTGTAAGCCTGAATATCACATGTTTATGTCTTATGTCATCATATTAATCATGAGTACAAGCGATTCCACATCTCAGACAAGCTTCAAACCCATCATATATGTAAATCCCAAATCGCTCCGGTAAGAACAACAAGTCTTTTAGGTTTTCATTTTTTACTATGTTGTTTACATTATGTAATGTTGATCTCAACACGCTTATAATGGTCATTGATGCACGAAACCAGTTTTTCTATTGCTGCCTTGATCTTGACGTAATATTGGAGATTTATTTTCTTAAAAATTGCATAAGATATAATAGTAGTATAAAAATTGGATTATCAGGCATGGAACATTTCCATTTTACTTATAATTTAGGAGGATTACATGATACAGCATCATATAATATAACTGTCAATACATATCTCATTTAGTTTTGTTCAAAGAAATTATAGCAATTAACCAACATGGCACATATCAAATGGGATCGTGCACGTCCGCGTAGTAAATCTAGATACAATAATAGTGTACTTTTTCATGTTGTAGGATATTGAAGAATGATGGATGTCACTAAGATTGAAAGTGAGTGCACCATCCAATGTTTTAGCTTGGCAATGCAATTGTTCTGACTACTCCATACACACTTCATCGTTCCATCAAAAAGGTTTCAACTTTTTGAAGATTCCAAACAATCCCTTGCCACTTCTGCAAAGTTTGTGGTATAACCTCCTTCTACACTTAATAAAATGAAATGGACACAATCACAAAATTCTAATACAGCGCCTCCTATAATCTAAAAGGTAAGTGGAAACCTCAATGTAAAATCAATAAATATATAACATTGTAGCAAATTGTATTGGATCATAGTAAAATAACAACCTAATCATTTTTTTCTAAATTGAACACAAACTGATGAAAATGTCTTGATTTATGATAATTTAAAACAACAGAAGAAATCCTTAAATCTGGAAACTAAAGAATAACTTGTTAGCAGCAAGATTTAATGATAAATTATTGTAGATTCTTAGAGATGATGAACAAACAAGTAATCAATATTCAGAGGCGGCCTTGAGGGTGGGCGAGTTGAGCAACCGCACAGGATCTCAACATTGTAGGGGCACAAAAAAAACTATTATAGGTGTGTATATATGTATAGTTATATATTTAGCCCCTGTCTGGTACAGATTATCTTTTGTTAAAATTAACCCGCGTGATGCTTGGATATGATGGGTTATGTTCCTCAACCATACACATTCTCGGTCTGCTTCATGGATTGCAATAATTTTAGAATTATTTGAGGATGTTGCTGTCAAGGATTTGCATTAATTTCAGAATAATTTGAGGATGTTGCTGTCAATGATTACTTCACATATCTCCGTTATATAGCCGTTCCTTCACGTGTAAACACGTATCCTGTTTGTGTTTTAGTTTTATGTGGGTCAGAGAGATAACTTGCATCTGCATATCCCACTAAGCAAATCCCGACTTTTGAGAATAAAATAATCTCAAAATCAATAGTACCCTTTAGGTAACGAAAAATATGTTTGACACCATTCCAATGTCTTTATATTTGTGTAGAGCTATATCTTGCAAGGAGATTTACAGAGAAAAACTATGTCGAGTCGAGTACAGTTTGCAAGATAAGTTAATGTTCCAATTGTATTAAGATATGGTACTGTAGAACAATTCTCCTTTTCTCCATCTTCAAGTGGACGAAAATGATTATTTTTCACATCAAGTGATCGAACAACCATAGGTGATGCCAATGGATGTGCATTATCCATATAAAAATGTTTGAAGACTTTTTCTGTATATGTAGATTGATGAACAAATAATCATTTTGAGAAATGTTCAATTTGAAACCCAAGCCAGAATTTGATTTTTCCCAAATCTTTCATCTCAAACTCATTTTTCAAATAATTTGCAGTTTTTCTTTCCCAAATCTTTCATCTCAAATTCATTTTTCAAATAATCTACAGTTTTGTTGAGCTCTTCAGAAGTTCCAATTAAATTTAAGTCATCAGCATAAACTGTCACAATTGCAAATTCAATACTTATTTTCTTTATAAAACACATGGGTAGATATCGTCATTTTTATAGCCTTCATTCAACAATTATTCGCTAAGGCGATTATACCACATGCGTCATTTTATTTGCTCAATCATTACTTCGATCAATATACTTCAATACATTTATTTCGATATCCTCGCTATATGAAGCGGCACATTATGCACAAAAATGTTGCCGACAACTTTTTCTTTTCTTTTTCGATTCTATTTTCGCTTCACATAATGACATAACTTATTGAGATATATCATTTTTCATTATTTCAGGTACCTGAACCTCTTCTGGGTTTTATAATATGTTATACTCATTAAGAGTATATGCCTCCTTAATATGACCATCTTTACCAATTGCTCCATT
>CAIGRT010115574.1:0-13845 GCA_903798405.1 Fraxinus platypoda | reverse complement strand
TATCTTGACATATATTTTTGTTACTTATGATAGCTTAAGTTATGTTTTGTAACTCACGCAAGTGGTGTTGTAAGTTGTCCATATGTTTAGTCAAGTATGGAAGAGTGGAGTTAGGTATAATAGTTGTTGGAAATCATTTTGAATTGTACCAAATGTATGGCTATATGAATCAGTCGTGTTCCACCATATTTTCTGAATGAGATTGAATACTTTCCCTCATCTTTGTCTTCTACATTCTATCATAATTGTATGCCCAAAAATGGTGATTTCTTCTTGCCTTTTTCAATCTTCTACCATTTTTATATACGATTTTAGTTTTTCTTGAGAGAATTCGACCTTCCACTTTCATGTGTCAAATGAAATCAAGGGAGTTGTGGTTGGTTATTGTTGGTGGGAAGTTATTATTCAAATCAAACAATACTTGTCTCTCCAATCCATCAACATATTACGGGCGACCCATCATTTTCTAACACCCACTGAAAATCAAATTTTTCTTTCATGTCTCAGCATTCATTTGTACTTTGCCAGCAATCACGATGGAATCTGTAGTATCTGTGTTGATTTTCTTTTCTAAGAATTCACACGTGTCTGATATTTTGGCTGAACTGACCTCAAAATGGGTGGAGGGAGGTTCATTATTTTCCTTTGCTTATGGACATTCTCGGCCAGATCCTCGCACAAGGCCCTCCATATTCCCTCTCCGTGTGCTGCTAGAGATAATTTCTTCCACCACTATATGCTTTTGAGTGACATAACTTTTGTAAATAGTCTATCTCACTTTGTTTGAAATCGAATAGCAATTAATCACTTATTTTCCAGCCATATACAAATAATTGGCCTGTAAACTATTTTTCAAAGTCAGCCCAACTGTGTACGCTAGCATCTCACTAGCAAATTCCTGAACATTCTTTTTGCCTCTCCTATAACTATTACTGAGAATGCTTTGCATTTGACTACGTGAGAAGTGGCATAACTTTTGTCCAAGTTTATTTAAAGTGTTGATGTGGTCGGTAGGATCTCTGTCGTCGTCTTAAGATAGTATAGTTGGCATTTAAATTTTTTTAGGAAATTGGATCGTCCTGACGGGCTCGGCATCATCATCTTCAACCAGATTTTCGGGCTCATCTACTCATGGTCTAAACTTTTGTCCTTGATCTAGTCACAATTTCTGTCTCCCATGACACTTTTCGAAGACTCCACTCTCATTCACCTCAAATGGACCCTTAATTTATTACTCATGACTAGTTAATTTCTTTGATTTTGAATTTGGTTTCTCAAATCAGTATTTTCTACTTGCTATTACTGGTTATTCCCTCATCCTTGTCCAGGGATATTTTCTTTTATACTGTCAAATGCACCAACCGACTTAGATTGAGGTTCTCGTTCGACGTGAGAAACCTCACGCCATATGTCCCCTTCAGGTAAGCTGGCTGTTGGAAGAAACTGTTAGGATTTATGTTGTATTGGCAATTCTTTAGACAAAATGATTATTATAAAAGAATAGGATTGTTATAAAATAGTTGTAAAATTCTTTTGGAGGATTGTATAGATGAACTAGGAGACTTTTGGTTCGAGTATGGAACAAGAAGAAAGAGTCGTCGGATTTACGCTAGCCTACCTCCTAGCTGATGCTTAAGCGTCCAAAAGAGAATCATTGTCACCTGCCTATCGCCAAATTCTCGCTTGAGCAACGAACCTCTTTCGCTTGTCACTAGATCGGCGCTCGAGCGACGACATTTTTCGAGAAATCGCAGTTTACGTTTTTCAAGAGTTCTATCTATCCTATACTGCTTAAAACCTCCTATTATAAATACATAAATGGTTATTATGTTTTTGTGGGGGTTGATCAATGTTTTACATCTTCATAACATAATTCCAAGATCTAAGAATACATCCAAATATTGAGATTAACATTTTGATTCTTGAGATCAATCAACCACAAGTTTGGGAAAAATATTAAATTCATATAATCCAAAACACTCACTTCCTAGTTATCATCTGGAAGATACTTTCTCAATGGGTTTCAGAGGTTACTGAAGATTGATGGAGGTTAGACCAAAAGTACTTGAAGAGTACAAGAACAAGGTGTTCTTAATGATCCACAGGAGATACCATTCTAGAAGATCAAAGTAGGTATGAGTGAAGCCAGGGAGTTTAGTGAGTTTTCTAGGCTGGATCATACTATAAGTTCGTATTGTCTATAGTGGAAACTACTGGCTTGGTCCCGAAATTTTTACCCAGTTAAGGGTTTTCTCCGTCATCAAATTGTGTGTTATTTACTGCTTTAATTATTGTTGTGGCAATTTAAGATAGGGTAAAATTGACTTGATTGATTAAATATTAGAACAATTAAAAAGTGATTTGTTGCTTTTAATTGGTAAGTTTAATTCTGCATTATTCACCTATTAAATGACTTTAGAGTCGAACTAGTAACTTTCAAGTGGTATCAGAGCTCAAATTCGATTTCTAACCCTAGTTTTCTAGATGAGCAGTTCTTTATCTATCTCGTCATATTTTGATGGCAGTAACTATGCCTATTGAAAAGTTAGAATGAGAGCCTTCTTGAAATCTATGGATGAGCGTATTTGGTTGAGCATAGTACATGGTTGGACCGCCCCATCTACCATAGTTGTAGGTGCAGTTACCCCTACTAATATTTCAACTTGGTCTAAGAAAGATTTAGATGAGTGCAATTGGAATAGTAAAGGACTTCATGCTCTATTTATGGAAGAATTTAGGCGTATCTATGTGTGAGGTTGCTAAAGAGGTTTGGAATATTTTACAGACTACACATGAGGGAACTTAGACTATTAAGAATTATAGGTTACAGATGTTGACCACTAGATTTAAAGAGATTTGGATGAAGGATGATGAGACCTCCGATGATTTCTAGGCGAGATTGAATGACATAGTTAATTCTAGCTTTAACCTAGGTGAGAGAATTCCTGAGCCTAAGAGTGTCAGAAAAATCCTGAGATCTTTACCCGAGATATTTATGCCTAAAGTTATAGCTATCGAGTAGAGCAAGGATCTAGATGTTGTTAAAATTGAAAAGTCTGCTGGATCTTTCCAAACTCATGAACTCACCATATCTCAACCTAAAACGAAGAAGTCTATAGCATTGAACACTGTTAGGAATGAAAAGTATGATTTTTCTTATTCAAAATCACTTAATGATGAAGAAATAGCATACTTTGTTAAGAATTTTAAAAAAATGTTTAGAAATAAAAAGAAGATTAAAGAGACATACAAAGGTGATTCCAGTGAGTCTAGAAAGAGATCTAAATTTGTGAGATGTCATAAGTGTCAATGTTTTGGCCATTATAGAAACGAGTGTCCTAATAGTAAGAGAAATCAGGGTAAAGATATGAATGCAACTCTCATTGATGATGAGTCTAGTTCGGATAATCAAAGTGAGAGGTCCACACATGAAGAGAGTGGAAAGTTTATGGTCTTCACTACTAGGATTAAAAGTAAATTTGATAAGGACGGTGAGAACGTTGAGGAAGTAGATAGTGGAGAGCAATTTAAGGAAGATTTTGAAGATGAGGAAGAGATTTATGAGGCTTATATAAAATTATTTGAAGAGAGTCTTAAGATTAAGAAGGTGAATAAAGCTGTGCTTAAAAATGTTAATAAACTTGAGTTAGTTAAAGAGAAACTTGTAGATGATCTTTAGGAGTCTACCCTGTACCTCAATAAACTAGATATTGTGAATCAATTCCTAGAGTCTAAGATTAAGGATCTTATTAATGAACTTGAGAAGTCTTCTAGGAGAGTTAGTGAGCGGACCGTTGAGAATGAGAAATTAGAAATTAAGGTCAATAAACTTTTGAGCGAACTTGAATATTCCAAGTCTCAACTTCTTACTTTCTCTAGTGAATCTCAGAAACTGGACAGTCTTTTGGGGTTGAACAAGTGACTTATTGCTTTTAATTGATAAGTTTAATTCCGTATTATTCACCTATTAGGTGATTTTAGGGTCGAACTAGTAACTTTCAGAACCTATAGTAGATATTGCCGTGGAAGTTAGGGCAAATCATACTCAATGCTATCAAAGGAGAGGTGGATAAAAAATTGAGTCAAAGTTAACATTTAATTTTAAATGTGTATTTCATGAGACCCACAACTTTCGTCAACTTTTCAACTACATATTTCATCAACTTTTATCAAAGTTTTTGTTTGATCCCTTTTTTTCAAAAACTCATTTTCAACTATATATTCTTGAATAAAATAATTTTATATGTAAATCGAAAACATTTTCTCTTTTTTAACCACACATTTTCCAAAAATTACTATTCCAAAATACATTTTTTCCTCAAAATGGGGCTCGAACAAGGGCAAAATCTATTAAAAAACTATTTTTTTTAGTAAAGTAAAACATGCACTTCATTTCATTCCATTCATCATTCTGCAGGACCCCTAGTAATCATGTATTTCATAATAAGAAATATCGAGACGAAGTAGAACTTGCATTTAGTAACTCACCTTGATGTTCTTAATGAAGTAAAAAATGCAAATTTCAATATTTTACAACAACCAAAGATCTTACTAAGTTCTGCCTTTTCTACATAAAAACAATGGAGAATTATGGATGTGGATGTGTTTGTGTTTTGTTGCTTGTGAATGGAGAAAAAAGAGTGAAAGAGTGGGAGATGGAGAGAGCTGAGAGAAGAAAATGAGACATTTGAGTGTATTGGGAGAGAGAGGTGTGTGTAGGGGAGGAGAGGATTGGAGAGATACTGAGAAATGTGGGCGTGAGGATAAGAGATTTAACCTATATTTGACTCATGTTTATAAATACTTTCATCTTTGATTCACACATTTCGAGAAGCCTACAAATACAACCTATTTATAGTTTAAACTATTTTTAAAAACTTTCTAATCTTGCTCTTATACAGGAATTCTTGTTGACTCGAAGAGGTCAGATAGGTTATTTGAAATTGTCATCCAATCCTTTTGCAAAATATATGTATATGTGTATATATTCAAAGTTCCAGATTTTACTTGAAATTGATACTTTTTATTTATTATACTGGAAATCATTTAAATTTAGAAGCTTTAAAAATTTTAATTTATTGCAAACATAGGTTGAAATTGGGTGGCTATTAGGTAAGTGGGTTGAGCTTTATTAGCTTGGACCTTGACTAGATATGTCATGCGTACAATTGAATTGAATTTGAATTTTGTTTGAAATTTTCGCCTTGCTCATCTTCTCCCAGGGATTATGATGAGTCCATTTAATGTGTTCCTTAGCAAATATTTATGCTCGTACTGTTTAAACTATCTTGAAGAATATGCTATCAGTTTCAAAGTTTGTTTTAATGTACATCCCAACCCTACTTGGATGCGTTACTATATATAACAAGGACGTGTCGTTGTAGATAAAAAAATCCCTCTCCTTCCGTATTGTCGACACTAGAGGTGTGACAAACCTTTATTTCTCTATCCACACTTTTATGTCCATTGATATTCTACGCACTTTCAAGTTAACATTGTCATTCGGCTTGCTATCTTGGGGAAACCCTCGATTAACATCCTGCAGTGACCTACTAATCCAAAGAATCTACGAACCTTGCCATCATTAGACGGTCTGGCCATATGGTCACTGCATATACCTTAGTCGGGTCTACTTCATTCCTTGTGTGGTAATCACGTTATTGAGAAAACCTGCATAGTCTGTTAGAGAATATGGGTCATGGGTCGTCCATTTGGGGTGACCGGACTCACAAGACATTAAAAGGGTTGAAGTGAGTGGTTTGAACTTGAAATTTAAACCTACAACTCTATATAAACACCCTTATCTCCCTTATAACCTCCAATGGTTATTGAATAGAAAAAGAGCGAAAAAATGGCAAGAGAATGGTGAAATTTGTATGTGAAAATATACCAAATTTGGAAAGGCCCTAAAATCACTATTTTGGCATGAAAATGCGTATTTCGAAGTTTGGAACGCAAGATGATTCAACCATTCAAAAGATCTTGGAATGCATCATTTCAAATAAGAATTCTTGAACCGTAATTTATGACTATGCATGCTGCAAATTTCTACATTGGTATCAGAGGTTGAATTCCTTACTATAATACATGCTTAAATATGTCATTACATGATTCAATTGAGTTATGAATCTTGTAGTTAAAGTTTTGAAATCAAATGTGGTTTTTAATGACATCTTTTAATATACACGTCTAAAATTCATGAAATTTTGGAATTATGTATATAATATGATTTAGAATTCACCTGAAAAATTTCATTAATTTTCGTTATTGCATTTGGGAGAAAATTGAAACCCTAGTCAATTTTGCAGAGATTTTAAAAATTTACTGTATTTGATTCGTTGATTTTCATACAGTAATATTAGTATGGTTAGAAATGTATTTCGATGAGCTTTCCAACCATATAAATAAGTTAACTTTTGGACTTTAAATTAGTCATGACATCCTAAAGTTTGGATAAACATTTGATTTTTTACATGAAAATTAATAAAACCCGAAATTTTATCACATGATAACTTCTTCTACACTATGTTTCAAGCATCCCATTTGGTGGTTGGATAGATCTTCTCAAGATCTTTCCAACAATATAAAGATCATTAATTTTGTCCTTGTAATCAGTATGTTATGGTCTGTCAAAATTTGGTTGAAAATCTTGAAATTTTGTATGATGTTTTTGCATTACCACACTCGAACATATTTGTTAATGTTCCAAATGCAGTCTTAAACATTGATTTTATAAAATTTGATCACGCGGATGAACTCAGAACGTCGAAGTTAGTTAGGATGACCAGTCGAAAAAAATAATTTGAGGACGGAGTGGCGACACTGACACGCTATGCATTTTTTTTGTTAATTTAAAAAATAATTACAGATTGGTCCTGCACCTGAGAAAACGTGCGGGACTCGATTTTAATTCTAAAAATTACATATTGGTCCTTGAATTATTCTTAATTTTTCAGGATAATTAAATTAATTTTTAGATTGTTAAAAATTTTTATTTTTTTTGTTATTTAATGCTTAAAATAAGTTTGTAAAAAGTATTAAAAATATTTTTTAACTTGTTTAAATTCTGAATTTTTTTTAATTAAATCAAGAATATTTATTAAAGACCTGTCTGGACGTTATTAAAACCAAAATTTGGATAGTTGGGCACCATTTTTACACAGACAAGTTTGAAGTTTTGGTTACATCAATCGGGCCCACGTAACTTGCGTGTGCTGTCTTTTATTCATATCAACTTTGCACATTGACTGTTTTTACCCTCATGAATATGATTTGAATTTGTTTTCATTTGTCCTATATGAGGACTACAATAGTGAGGGCAAATTTGGAAAGTAGGATGTAAATGCTATTGCATTTGTCTGAATATTTATCAGCCAGTTTTCAATATAAAATTATCTTAATGCCAAACCAACGGTCCAAATTCTAGTTTCCATCACGCCCAGACACGGGCTAAGTGGTATTTGGCTAGTGAGAATTATTTTTTTAAGTGCTCTCATTTTTTTTAAATGAAAAATACTCCAAAAGTATTTAAAATACCACTTTTATATATGTTCATGAATTGTATGGGTATTTGATTACGTTATGTAATCTATTGTGGCTTGTTTTCAATTTTTGTGCTTAATTAATTATGGCGGATTGATGCAAACTTATAGCATCCTTCTAAGGACGGCTAGAAAATCAAGGGTATGGAACTTGTTGAAAAGCTACATGCTTATCGAAGTTAATAAATGGACCAGAAACATAACCAAATGGAATATGTGAATACTTTGGGAAATTTTCCGTAATAAGTAGAATATAAGAATTCTGACATCACTTCCCATTCATTTGGGATTATGTTGCAACAAATATTAAAGGGAGATTGAGAATTTGTATAATAAAACTTAAATGATCTGAGTTTTATTCTTCGATTATAATTGGATTATTTTATGAAAGAATTAATATGAGATATCATGATATATGTCATAATTGGATAAACGTGCATATTTATACTTTTAATGCACAAAATGGAATTACCTTATTGAATTATATGATATCTATTAATTCGTGAATTGTTTTGAATGCTAAGGTCAGTAGAATTAATGAGATTCTTACTTAAACATTGATTGTCAGTTGAGAGATAGTTCGGTGATTGAAAGATTTAGAGAAAATCTCACCTAAAACTATTTGATTCACCAACTAAGTGGAAGTTCTCAAACTAGAAGAATTAATGTAATTCTCTCTTAGAATCCATATAATTTTGCGTTATGAAATTAAGTTTAGAATAGTGAAACAATAGAATTGCATACGATGATTGGGAACATAGTGAACTTTTGACTCTATGCCTAACGTTGAACTATCGTATATGTTAATTTGCATTAATGCAAAATTGTATATGGGCATATATGGGCATTGATTGAGAATAAAAATGTCTCTAAAATCTAATAGATCATGGCATCAAAATCAATGTTTTTGGCCTTAATGAAGGTGATAAGCTAAATGCGATAATATGTGGCATAATAAGATTTTGAGTGTACTAGAAGAAAATAATGTTTTAGAGAGCATCAATCATGTAATAGAAGACCTAATGTGGGTCAGACTACTCTACAAAATAAAGAATAAGAACTTTATCAAGTACCAAAAAAAGATAGATTCTAGTACTTGAGCATTCGAATTGTTAAATTCTATTATAGATGATCTTTTTTCTTGAATGTGACATAGCTGAAATGGTTAACATAGTGTTGACAATTTTTGTTGGTCAAATTTTTTTTGGTGAGTAGTAAGTTCAAACTAGACTCTTTTCAATGGATGAGAAATTTGAAGGTCAATGTGACTTATAAATTGAAGTGTCAATTTTCTCTATTAACACTATTCGCTGTGTGAGTTCAAAGACGTGCGACTTGATATTGTTAAGTCTCGATGACATGCTTGTGTAGCGATGTTCTAGTTTGAATAAGACTTTGAATCTTAAGTACTAAATGAGCTAGAACAAATGCAGGATAGATGAGGATTGGAAAAGGGACCAAGAACATATTAGATAGTAAGTGCATGAAAATGGTTTTGGTAGATGATCAATATTATAAAGGTTCAAGTGCTTCAACTATGCGGTTTGAATCTCTTAGCTCGAAAATAGTAAGCTAAATGAAATTGCACTTGAATATATTCCTCTTAGTGTTATTTACGTGTCATCACTATACATATTAGATGTTATTTTGTGTGGATGGTGGATTCAAGAGTTATAAAACCACTTTATATGAGATCAAGAAATGTATTTAGTCTATTGTCGAGTCTTTGACTTGATACAAAATAAATATATAAAAATAATGAAGATGGAGTGGAGGTTTTTATGACTGGTACATGCAACATACTATAGCAAAGTGGAGATATTGACCTATTTGATATTAGGACAGTATCAAAGACTCCACTAAACTTGATCTCAGTTGTTGTTCTTCTAAGAATGGTCTTCAACTTGAATTTATACATGGTAGTTTTTGTTCATACTATAGTGTGATGTTTAATAATGGTTCTTGATATTTGTGTAAAGGTTGGAGGTTTTGAGTTGAGAAAACCTTTCAAAGAGCTGTAAGAGCTAAACTTCAATAGAGTAAATCCACCCGAATTTTTTTGCGAGATAAAGATAGAATTTCATATTTTCATTATATTTATAAATGGATTCATGCATTTCAATCGTGCCTCTAATTTTCATAAGTTGAAGATATTGTATTAATTTAAACTTTATTGAAAGGGAGTAGAAAATCAAATTGTGGAAGTGAAGACTTTGAGAACAGTTTGAGAGCGTAAATCTCTATCATGAGAAATCAATGATCTAGGTAATGAAAGAGAAATTCTTATTTGATTGTCTATTTCTCGATCATCAATAATTATATGGTCTATTGAAAAGAAAGAACGAAATATTTTTGAATGTGATGAGACTTGAGATAATGCAATCTAATTTATGTATTTTCTTTTGGGAAGAGTATTGGTTAATCGCAATGATTAACTTAAATGGAGTTTTCTCAATGTTAGTATCTTCAGAATATATAAATGTTGGACACGTAGATAACCAAATATGGGCTGCTTAGACTTAAATCGACTATGTAAGTTCTCGATAATAACTTTAGGAATATGAATCTATTAAGAACAAGATGTATCTTTCTGAGATACATATGACATTCCAAAAATGTACTTAAGTGAGATTTTGGATGGATATTGGGTTACAAGATGTGACATTTTTTCTATTAAGAAAGAAAACTTTGTAGAATATTATTGAAATTGATTATATTATGTGTATTGATGAATCGATTTTGAATACATAAGAGTTAGTTTAAGCTTCTGATTCAAGTGGGAGTAATCTATTTCCGAGTGGTAGCTATCTAAGAACTCTCTAATTTCAATAATTATTGGTTCCGAGTGGGAGCTAAGACCTATCTAACTTCCATGATTATTGGTTTAGAAAACTAGGGAAGAAATTTGAGGAAAGTGATGGAAGTATATATGGATTACACAATCCAGTCTAATTTGAGATGAGGTGGAAGTTCTAATTGGACATTATGTTTATTGAGAACATCCAGGTTCTTAAAAATCAAGTGGAAGAATAATGGGTTTATGATAAATAAAGCTCATTTTTCAGATAAATGGTATATTCAATATGAGTATATTGAGTTAAAAAAACCTATTTTTTGGTAGTGAGATTCACTTTTATATGTCGATGCTATCCATGATAGTTTGTTTAAGTTTAAATTACACTAAATAGACTTAGATACAACATTTTCATTCTCAATTGAGAATTGATTGAAGAAATCTACATGAACTGATTTGTAGGTTTCATGTTGAAAGCTTTTATAGTATTGTGGTAATATTATAGTTATATTTGTAACCTAATGTAGTCATCTTGACAGTGATACTTAAGTTTTTAAAGGGTTTAAATCTCATACAAAATTTCATCATGTGGATGAAGATCACTATATTTATGTAAATGTCTGATGGTAGGTTGTAATTCAAATTTTGATATTGATAACATTGTATTGACTTAGTAAAAGGAGTGTATTGAGACTATTTTGAAATGGTTGTCCTCAATCTTTGAGATGAATAATACGTGTTTAGCAAATTGCATATTTTGTGTTAAAAAGATTATTTCAGTCTTTTTGCTCTGTCACAAGAATTTTATACTATAAAGACTCTAGAATTTTTTTATTATGGAATTGCTACCATGTTGATATTCCTATATCGAAAGATGACCAAAAGAGTCTTCATATATGTCCAGTGACTCCATAAGTGCACAAAAAATTATCCAAAGAACCATATCTAGTACGGTTAGGAGTTGAAAGTATGCTATGATGCATACTTGTCCTAGCATTTGTCATGCCATGGATCTAATGAGTAGATATCAACATTATCCTTAGAAAAAACACTATGATACCTAAAGGGTTCTGCTGTCAATTATTCTATTTGTTGTCAAAGGAATAACTTGTGATTGGAATAAATATGCAAATTTCAACTAAGAATGAGAGTTAGTCGAGCACAAATAGTTATTAGACTTGTGCAATCTTGTTATATAGAGTATCAAAAAGCATATTTTGTAGTATATATCTAGGTAGTTGAAGAAATTATTTGGTATAGATGTATTAGGGCATCTAATGATACTAGTTGAGAATATGAGATCCATGATTATTATGTAATTATCTCATGTATTGACGATCTCAAGTATTACGATAGAGACAAACACTCGATGGTATTTCTGTGAGAGACATTAGCAAAGAAAGTCTCTTTACGTTATATCTATGTAAATGATGATATGCAATCATCATACTTTGAAGACGTCTAGAGGTATACTTGTTGGTAATTCAAATCACTAGAATTGAGTAGAATATAATACTTAGTGTATCAGAAAACTCTTGATTGAGTTGTGTGTGCCCATAGATGAACAATTTTTGAGTTCATGTGTAATCTATCATTCGGATTACGAGATAATGATTTGTATGCACATATAAACTATGTCAAATAGGTTAAGATTGACTCACTCACACGCGTAATCACCTTAGATATTTTGGAGTGTGCTAAAATGAGATAAAGTGATTATGTTGTGTACATAATCTAGTCTCCTTGATGAGATTACAACAAGTAATCAAAATGGATTCTGCTATCTATTAAACTTGTCTAGTAGTCAATCGAGTTCTTGATTTGAGATTATTTATTTATAAAGAATATGATATATGCCCTAAGAAGGGAAGAAGACATCGTAGCACGTTTTTCATACCACGTTCGTTTTTCTGACCAATATTGGGTAAATGAGTGAATGGATCACTGCCTTCTCATTGTGTGAGACCTTGATGTTTATATAGCCTCATATATACCCTTATGTCTTTTGACTATTTCTTCAAATTTTGTTTTAGTGTTGCTACTTTAGCATGTTACCAATGACTATGATTGATTCGGTTTGATGGGACAAGTCTATAAAAGCACCCGATTTAAAGTTGAAGAATTTAAGTAGGAAATGAAAACTATTTTGACCAATATTTGTATTTATATTTACCAACCGAACAATTGTGTTTAACCATTTAGGATGTAGAACACAATTGTGAATACAATGATACAATGTGGGTTCAAATATGTTTCATAAACACTCAAGGAATTGGAAATACTTGAATTAATGTTGAAAAATGAGTTTGGCGTATAACAATATTATTCCTCTAATAGAGTTACTATATATCCCTAACTGATTTAAAGTACTGTGAGCTCTAATAAGTACTCGTGGGTCGCACGACCTATCTGTCGTATGAATTTTTGTGAGATAGATCTTAAGAAGGATCTAACGTGTGATATTCATTGTCACTTGTGGTTCGGGTTAAGCCCATCATGTATGAGTGGGAGACGTTAGAAAATATGGGTCATCGGTCGCCCATGTGGAGTGACCCGACCTACAAGACATTAAAAGTGTTGGAGGGAGTGATTTGAACTTAAAATTCAAACATACAACTTTGTATAACCATCAAACATACAACTCTATATAACTACCATCAACTCCCATACAACCTCTAATGATTATTGCATAGAAAAAGAGAGAGAAAAGATGGCAAGAGAATTGTGAAATTCGTATGTGAAAATACATTAAAAATGGAAAGGCCCTAAAATCATTATTTTGACATGAAAACTCAAAAATTAAGGTACTTAGATTGTGAATAATAATCTCATTCCAATGTGATCGGGATTGGAATCATTGGAGTGCACGAAAATACATATTTTGAAGTTTGGAAAGCAAGTTAATTCAACTATTCAAAAGATCTTGAAATTCCTCATTTCAAGAAGAATTCTTGACCCGTAATTTATAATTATGCATGCTGCGAATTTCTACAAAGTCGAACAAAAATTAGTACTTGTACTTGACATATAATTTCTCCTTCTTAAGCGTGTCCAACTCTATCTTGAGTTGTTCATCAAGGAAGACTAGAGGTGTCAATCCGGGTGGTCCGGGTCAGGTCGGCCCGTCAACATATGAGCCCGGTAACGGCCCGCGTGAAAAAAAGTCCGCTCGCTACGGGTTCCAGGCCGGTTACGGGTCGGCCCACAAATTTTGGATTACAACTCAGGCCTGCTCGCTGACCCATCCGTGTCGAGCTCATGCGGGTCACGGGTCGCGGTTTGACACGTATGATTGTATAAATAAAATTATAAAAATATATAATTTTTCATATTTATAGCAAAAAATATTTTTTTTTATTAAATGTAAACTAAGAATTGAATAAAATGATAAATTCGTATTTATACCAAGAAATGTTTACATATAGTTCAAATTTAATGTTACATGAATTATTTATAACTTTACAAAGTTAAATTTAACTTAAACAAATAACAACTAAATGCATTTCTAAT
>CAIGRT010115569.1:0-26104 GCA_903798405.1 Fraxinus platypoda | reverse complement strand
ACCATATTTTTAATCAATTAAAAGGGGGCAAAATGGTAAATATCTATTAAAATAATTAAAATTATTATCTGACCCCTGAATGATAATTGCAACCAGAGACTTGAAATTTAACAAATTTCATATGAAGCCCTCGTCCCCAAACTTGATTCAACTGAACCGGCATTATTTTGATACGAAGAAAGAGCGCGATCTCTATGTGAAATGGATGCACCACCACCCTTCCTATTAAGTCTCCGCTACGGCGACCGTTGAATAACCCTATAAAGTTAACCTTAACCTTGTGTATGGTTGGAGATTCATAGACGCCAACCTCATAGAAAATTCAATTANCCCTATAAAGTTAACCTTAACCTTGTGTATGGTTGGAGATTCATAGACGCCAACCTCATAGAAAATTCAATTAACTTCATGGGTAATCTCAAATCATCCCAAATCAAAAGTTCACACTCTCCCTCAACTTTCTATCTCCAGAAATTACAAAGAAATGTAAAAAAAACCTCTAATTTTTCTTTCCTAGGCACCGACACTAGCAAATTCTTGAGTAAAAATCAAGTTTTTGAATTGGGTTCTTGATTTTGTTTTCCATTTTCTTGGTTTGTTAAAGGGAGGAAAAAGAAAGACTTTATTTTTTGGGCTATTATGTATGTGGAATCAAGCTCTGGTTCAGGGGATCATGGCCATGGGAGCCATAATATCAAAGGCGTGCCCACTCATGGTGTAAGATATGTGCAGTATGATGTTTATGGGTATCTTTTTGAGGTGCCCAGAAAGTATGTTCCTATCAGGCCTGTGGGACGTGGGGCTTATGGGATTGTTTGGTGAGATTCAAGAAATCTATGTTACTTGGGTCCGATTGTTCATTGTAGCGGACGAAGAGGTCTGATTGTTCAGTTGAATCAAGTTTGGGGAAGGGGGCTTCATATGAAATTTGTTAAATTTCAAGCCTCTGGTTGCAATTATCATTCAGAGGTCAAATAACAATTTTAATTATTTTAATAAATATTTACCATTTTGCCCCCATCTAATTGATTAAAAATATGGTCAAACTTATTTTTTGGGTCAACTGACAGAAAAATAGATGGAAACCATCCAAAGGGCCTCACATGCAATAGTTGAAAAGGTTAGGGATGAGGGCTGCAACAAATCAAAGGTTTGGGGGAAAGTCTGCTAATATTTCAAAGGTTTGGAGTTTTTGCTGCAATTATCCCTTTAAATAATAGATATTGCCATACATATGCATATTATATATATTCAAATTGTTTATGTCCAAAGTTGATTAGACCTATGGCATAACACTTACAGAAACTTCGTCGACTAAATCAAATGACTTGCTTCTAAATGCATTAAATGGGAATGATATTAATATGCCTACATCTGCAAAGGATTATGATTTTCTAGAATCCTCTTCGGTCAATTCTCTTCTTGGCTTTGATGGCAATTCTGTAGGTAAAGAGACCAACACAAGGAAATAAGTAGAATCCCAGATGGAGTCATCAAAGGATGATGGAAGTGGGGCCGGGTTTACAATTAATCACGATGTGCATTCGGTCCCGGATTCTCCAATGCTGGAAGCCAATTCTTCATTTGGGTCTACTTCTAGTTCTCCATTTGTGGAGAACCTACGGCCCATAAGGGTACGTGTGGAGGAGAATCAGAAGGTAGAAAGGTTGGGAATTGAGAAGCGATTCCAGAAGAGCGTTGTGGTTGTGGGAGCTGGTGGAAATGTTAATTTACCTCAGAAGCAAGAGAAAGGAAGTTTCGTGCCAGTGGCCTGGGCAGCTGGAACAGTGATATAGGTAGCGGCTGGTGGCGGTGGGGAGTACATGCAAATCAAACTTTCTCGGATGATGATAGATCAAATCATGGTTAATACAGAAGGGCACAAAATTCACGATAGGGGGGTTAGGGGTGGGGAAGTTGGGGAAATTGAACACTACTTTTTTTTTTATTATTTGTTTTATTAGGGAAATTGTAGATATACTATTTTGCGCTTCATTTAATTTGTTCGTTTAAGTCAAAATTATAATTTGACTGTTAACTAATGACATTATGGATAAAATCAATGATTTGGATCACGACTACAATTAAATATAAAGGTTTGAGATCTCCGCTTCAATTCTCCCCTAAAGTAATGCAAATTGAGATTTTTTAATTTTTTGGTAAATTAAGAAGTCATAATTAGATTTAGTGGTTGTAATGTAGTAGGCAAGTTTTGAATGAATCATTACATTTGACATCATTGTCCCACCTTAGATTAGTTGTCAATAATCAATATTAGAAAATAATTATCAAGTTGATGGGAATATTTCGATTTGGGGGCTTTGTTGCCAAATTTAACTAATTAAAGGTGTACTAGTTGTAAATAAAATACAACAAAGAATTAAAGATAGAGAGTATAACTTTTCGGATAAAGAATTATTCGTGATACCAAGAAAGTTTGCTCCACAAAAAATGAAATATAAATATAATGAAAATGAAAGAAAATATATTTTGATAATTTTCAATGGGTTTAATTCAGTCACTCAAACCAGAGTAGAGATATGTTGTTTCATTTAAATGTTTCCTTACTTGTCTTTCCACTTAATTTCGAAACATGAATACATGAGTTCTTGTTTGCAAATGAAAAGGTGCCAACAGACTTCATTACAAATGACATCACAATTGACATGGTGTTCTCATTTTCCAACTAGAGCTTGAAGGCCGAAACGTAAATTTTTTTCATACATTGCAATGTGTTTGTATAAGCTGATGTACAGCTAACTTTTATTGTTTGTAGGATCGATGTAGCCTACATTGGATAATTTGACTGCTATTATTATATTTTGACTTTTAATTGATGTCCAACTTTATCATTTGAGCTTTGCTTTGTGTATAAAAAAAAATTTTACAGACACTTTACATATTACACACAATAGGTGGGGCCCATTTTTTTTGGACAATATTTAATTCATATGGGGCCCACTCCCATGTGAGTGTCTGTAATTTTTCTGTAATAAAATTCTCTGTACAAACATCATTTTCCTTATCATTTTGCCACTGGAAAAATTGCAGTAGTGGTCCCAAGCTTTTGCCTTTTTGTAGACTCTATCTTAACCTTCACTTTTTGCCAACGAAGATCTCAAACCTTTGAGAAATTAGCAGCTGGAGTCCAAATCATCTATTTGACCATTAGTTGACCAAGAAAAGTTAAATTTGACTAATTTTGACCAAATTAAAAGGGGTAAAATAATAAGTTTAAAATTTCACATAAAAAATTATAATAATTAAATAAAAAGAAAAAAAAAAATAAAGACAGAAATGGAAGAACACACCAAAATGAAATTCAATAATGTTAAGAAAGAGTGATAATTTTGCGTGCCGTGTATGTAAATTTCTATTAATTTCGAGCTGAGTTTGTGGATATTTTGGTATAGAATTCGTGCAAAGTTATACTATTCGTGCGTTTGTAAAAAAATAATTAAAAATGTGTAAAGACTTTGAGTAAGTTTTTCTAATACATACAATTTGTATTTAAACCACATGGAGGATCAGCTCAATTAACGTTTGTAATTTACTGTTAGTCCTAAAAAATTCAGAATTTCTTTGGGCTCTTGCTATTTGCATTCTAGTCTACTTGAGAAGCTATATTGTGTCTAGCATATGATTTTTATATTAGTGTGTCACTCGTCATGACCTTTTAAATTTTTCATATTTTATTCTAACTCATCAGAAAAATACTTGATTTTTAAAAAGTAGTTAAAATATATTACTGAAGTGACATACGAATGTAAAAAATCTTTCCTTTATGTTAATTCTCTACACCATTTCATACAAATCTTCGGATTGAGTTTTAAAAAGTAGTTAAAGTATATTACTGAAGTGACATACGAATGTAAAAAATCTTTCCTTTGTGTTAATTCTCTACACCATGTCATACAAATCTTCGGAAGTCACTTAGTCGTCACAAGTTCATTAATCATGCCAATCTTTGTAAAAAACCTTTGTATGAAAGTTATGCATGGTGGTAATTCTCATAATTTGCCTATAGACCTAACTTCTGCCAAACAACAACAATTTAACTCTATCACGCTCAAACTCCTTAGCTAGCAAATAAGAAAATTAGGTTCTTTATACGCACGAAATACTAATTTAAAATCAATGACCAGATAGTGAAAAATGAAAATCAGAATGGACGTTATGTACGAACTTAATTCTTAAACTTCCATTTAGACCTAATTTCTACTAAAACTCCATAGTCAGTTGTCACTCTTCTGCAAACCACACTAAAATCTATCAACAAGTAAATAAGAAAATTAAGTTTACCTTGAATACTTTATAATGGTATCAAGAACACTTTCACCAAAATTACTGAAAAACTAGATTAATGAAATGGTTCAACAGCAAAATTTTATTTTATTTTACATTTTTTTTGGGTGTCGTCCATCACTGAATCCTCCCTTGGTTCACTGACTCGATTATCTAAATATGGGCATATATCACATAAGCGTCAATTTTCTTCCTAGTAACCAGAACAAATAAATAAATGGAAAAAGTTCCTCTCAAGCCATGTAATTTTTAAGTAAATACTTGCCTTGTTTGTATCTTTCGAAAGTTAAGGTTGTAAGAGAAGATTGCTTTATTTATACTAAAAAGAAAAGCATGATGGGTGGGGGTGGCGAGGGGGGCTGAACATTAATTTGCAGTTTCGAAAAGTAAATAGAAACATTGAACGTGACAAATGAAATTTTGGTTCATTGCATGTATCCCAAACTTTCGTAATAATTATGAATAAAGAGGAAAAAGACCCCACCTTGAAAACAAAAGATGTGCACAAGATATAGCACCTCACACCCACCCATTTCTTCATATTCTTGCATTGTTGCGTCAACCCACCACATTTTTATCTCCTCTTTTCTCTCCCTTTTTTTGCCCTATTCTTGATAGGGTTCCCAAATGATTTCTTGTCTTTGATTTTTCTCTGATGCATTCTGTTCTTTTTCTGATCTTGCTGATCGTCTTCTTCTTGCTTGATCTGGTCATTTTTGCTCTCCTAAGAGGGTTTTTTGGGCTTCTACGCTTCAGATTTGACTTCCCTTGGATTTTCACACTGTTCCCATGTCTAAAGTCTTCAATTTCAATGGTAAGATCGCTAATCTTTTCTGGGTTTTGCTTAAATTTTGTATCTTTACTTGATTTCTGCTGAAACCTATTTTTTTAATCTTTTAATGTTTTTAATTTGGTTATATCTTGTATTTTCATGAAATACATATATCTGTACACTTGCATTTATGGCCATCCTTAAAATCTTTGTAGAGATGTTATTATCTCAAAATTTGTATGGGTTTGACTTTTAAAAAGTTTATCAATATCAGTTTTTTGTGCCTTTGTTTCATTAAAACTTGTTATGGTCTGTGAAGTATCTAGTATTTAATTATGTTTACAGTCTTTGATTACGGTGGTATGATCTCAATTTATATGTGGATCTCTCTTAGGTATATGGCTCTAGACTTACCGGCCTTTACTTGTGCCATATTTTTCATGTCGTTTCAATATTTTTATGTCTATAACGATGCTTAAAATATTTAATATTGGTATCGTTCCGAAATATTTGATGAGTTACTGATAAAAAGATGGAAGTGAAACTGATGCTTAAAAATTTATCGGTAACCATCAACAGGAAGATAGTCTTTCCATTCTCAAGTTATATTTCAGATATGCTATGTTCTTTTTGTGATAACTATCAAATGTTGAGGGTAGTGTGTTAATTCCTAAAATTTTTACAGACATGTACTTTTTTTTGAAGTGTAATATTTTCACGTGTGTGTGTGTGTGTGTGTGTGTGTGTGTGTGTGTGTATATATATGATCGGGATAGTAAAATTATATGTTTGTGGTTACGTATAGTTGCTTGATGTGCAACACATCTGTGTCCCGCATACTTATGAAGGGAATGTGAAATTTGTCAGATCTTTTATTAAAATTTAAAAATATTGGCTGATGTTGGTTTCCACATCTTTGATTTCAGGAGATGATGATTTTTTCCCTGGGGGATTCTTATACCCGAATAATAAGGAATCGAGTCTCTATTTGTCCCTTGGTCATCGTGTGGACGTGTTTGTTCCTCCTCGTAAGAAGTCTCGTGTCAATGCCCCATTCGTTGTCAGCAGAGAGCAAAAGCAACAGTCATCCATTGAAGTTCTTCCTGACGAATGCCTCTTTGAGGTGTTCAGACGCCTTCCTGGAGGCCAAGAGAGGAGTGCCTGTGCAGGAGTCTCCAAGCGTTGGCTTATGCTTCTAAGTAGCATTCAGAGGGATGAAATATGCAATAATGAAGCCACTCTATCTGTGGAGCCTGAGAACAGATCTAATATTAAAAAGGCAGACGAGTCCATGAAGCCAAAAGATAAGGGTGGATTTGTTGAGTCAAATGGAATCAGAGCTGAAGTTGAGGAGGAAAACTTAGAGACAGATGTTGATGGATATCTTTCTAGATGCCTGGAAGGAAAGAAAGCTACTGATGTGAGGCTGGCTGCCATTGCTGTTGGAACTGGAAGCCGTGGAGGTTTGGGCAAGCTATCCATCCGAGAAAGCAGTGCTACTCGTGGATTGACAAATTTTGGCCTCAAGGCCATTGCTCGTGGTTGTCCTTCTTTGAGAGAGCTTTCGATTTGGCACTCATCATCAATTGGTGATGAAGGGCTACTTGAGATTGCAAATGGCTGTCATCTGCTGGAGAAGCTTGACCTATGCCATTGCTCGGCAGTTACAGACAAGTGTTTGCTTGCTATTGCAAAGAACTGTCCCAATCTGGTGTCAGTTACAATAGAATCTTGTTCAAACATTGGAAATGAAAGCTTGCAAACTTTGGGACGTAGCTGCCCCAACCTGAAATCCGTTACTGTTAAAAATTGTCCTCTTGTTGGGGACCAAGGAATTGCAGGTCTATTTTCGGCAGCTGGTAATGTTATTACAAAGGTGAAGCTTCAGGCACTTAACATCAGTGATGTGTCTCTTGCTGTAATTGGACACTATGGCAGTGCAATGACTGACCTTGCACTAATTGGCCTCCAAAATGTGAACGAGAGGGGCTTCTGGGTCATGGCTAGTGGTCAAGGTTTGCAGAAGCTGAAGTCTTTGGCAATAACCACTTGCCGAGGAGTTTCTGATTTAGGGCTTGAAGCTATTGGAAAAGGTTGCCCAAATCTGCGTCAGGTTTGCCTCAGAAGATGTCCACTTGTATCAGACAATGGATTAATTTCTTTTGCTAAAGCTGCAGGGTCACTTGAAAGTCTTAAATTGGAGGAATGCCACAGGATTACCCACTGTGGGTTTTTTGGCATCTTTGCAAACAATAGTGGGAAATTGAAGGCTCTTTCTTTGGCCAATTGCTTGGGAAATCAGAACATGAACTTTCTATTTTCATTGACATCTCTTTGCTATTCACTTCGATCACTGACCGTCTGCAACTGCCCTGGATTTGGTAATGCTAGCTTGGCCATGGTGGGTAGACTTTGCCCCAACCTGACTCATGTGGAACTCATTGGGCTTCTGGGAATAACTGATGCTGGGCTTACACCTTTTGTTCAGAGCTCTGAAGGTGGTTTGATAAAGGTTAATCTTAGGGGATGTGTCAATTTGACCGACAATGTTGTTGCAACCATTTCTAAGCTGCACGGGAGCACTCTCGAGATTCTGAATCTTGAAGGCTGCAGATTCATCACTGATGCAAGCCTGGTGGCAGTTGCAAGGGATTGCTGGCTGCTGAATGAACTTGATGTTTCTAGTTGTGGAATCACTGATTCTGGCATTGCAGTCTTGGCTGGTGCCAAGCATCTGAATCTGCAGATACTTTCCCTGGCAGGTTGCTCTTTGGTATCTGACAAATCTGCACCCGTATTGGTGGTTATGGGCAAGACATTGGTGGGGTTGAACATCCAGCATTGCCGTGGAATCAGCTCTGGTGCTGTTGATCTGCTTGTTGAGCAACTTCGGAGGTGTGCTATACTCTCCTAAGCAGCTGGCAGTTGGAAAGTCCCATTCAAGCCACAGATGGCGTGGTACATCACGAAGTTTTCACTACTTCAGTATAGCTCTTGGTTTTTAGTGTGTCGTTTTTGGGTCCATAACCATGGGTCTTCATATGTTTCAGTGTTCCAGTCCTTTTTTCCAGTAAGGTGTGGCCAGTTCCTCTTCTTTATTTTTGCAGCTTTTTATCCATTAGAAAGCTGTTCCAAGAAGTTTTCCCCTTGGTGAAGGGAGCCAGTCTGCATAATGGTCACACTTGGCTGAGAATATAGACACTGGGTACTGGATTCTTATATACTTCTAGTGGTCCTACTATTATGTTTTCAGCTTCTGGCCTAGCAGTTGTTACTTCAACTTGCTTGGTCTGAGCTTGTTACTTGGTCAAGTCACCAAGTCTTCCATGTCACTGCATGCTTACATGATGGTTGGGTTTGATTCCGTCAGTCGGTCTGTGTTTGTGGTTGCTTTTGGCAGTCGTAGTTTTGTAACCTTGCTTTCGTGGGCTTTGTCCGTGGCAGAGTTGTTTAGTCTGCCATGACAACCCTTTTGGGTTGTTTTTTCTTAACAAAGCCCTAGTTTTGCAGGTTCTTTTGTTACCAACTGTCCCGAGCAACCTTCTTGTTATGTAATACTCCAGGAAAATGCTTACTTTGTTGCGAATAAAAAGGCTTTCGAGAAGCTTTATTATGTATCCTGAATGTGTGCTTACTCTTTGTAGTCTTAAGCTTCTCCTTAATTCAAGTAATTAGAGCTAGTGTTTTCATATGCCAATTTCCAACTTGAAAGTGGGATTGATTTGATGATTCTAGCGGGGCTGCTAACAAGATCGAATTGCATGCCTGTGTCGCAAGTTTAATGTTAAATATTTAATATTCTTTCTTCATACGTAAAGATGAAAGGTAACAAGATGAAAGCTCAACAGACAAATTCAGTACACCTTGACTAATAAAGGAGGGATACAAATTTGTTGCAAGTCCAAAGCAATAGCCAAATTAAAATTTCAACGCCGAAAAAATCCACTTCCAACATCAGGTGGAAGGGATTGAAACGCAACCAAAAACGACATACCAAGCCTGCAATGCCCTTCTAGTCATATAGACTCTTAATGGATATGTATCATTTTGTATTGCTACTAATTTAGCACTCACGCTTCTTGAGCTTCAACAGCAGGCTCATGATCTGCCCGTAGTGCATACCAAGCAATATTTTGTCCTTATTTATGATTATTTACCTTAAATTACGTGGACCTCTGATTCAGATGTCTGTTTGTAATTCTAAACGTGAAATAACTATTTACTGCTAAACCCATGGTATATTCAAATTATCAACTCGAGAAATTCGTCTTAAGGTATGTGTCATAGGCGACCACATGAGTAGAACTGGCAGGTTATGGTACCGGAACCATCTTTTATCCCCAGCAACTTGAAGTGTGATAAATTAATATTTTGGGTATAATTGTTACAGATATGTTCACATGGTAAATCTAAATTGAGTAATTTGTGAAGGGACTACACGAGACTTGGTTTAAATAGTTTTTGTACACGTATTTTTGTCCCTTTCAATCATTGGAAGGTTAACCTCTTGTAACCTTATTCATTTATTTCTACGCGCAAGTGCACAAAGGCTCAACTTGCCTTACTAGATAGCATGTTTAACCTTTTAAATTACTTTTACATATGGCAATTTTATTTCTTATTTAATCGACAAAATAAATACATTTAGCAATTGACAAAAAAGTTGTAATAATTTCCGAACCTAGTTACACTTGTACTCTTTTCCCCCAAATAGAGCTGTTGTATGGTGTTTAATCTAAAAGGTGTAAAATTCTTCGAGCAATATCAAGTTCAATTAACATTAATGTGAATATAATTTTCAATGACAGCTTATAATCTAATCTAATATAATATACATGAAGAGGAAATTCGTTATATGCAAAAGATTTTACTTTTACTTTTACAATTGCTAGAAAACTCTCTAACCAGCACTCCCCGGGTGAATATAACTTCTACACAGTGTGCAAAATTCTAGAGGAAGTATATGCGATTTGAAACAAATACATTTGCAGCTATATATACTTATCGTATAATATTTGGCAAAGGATGCTTGCACAAAACATTTCCTAGTGGTCTTTGATAATGAGATTTGCACTGAAAACTCAATTCTCAGTCCACCAATAAATGATTGACGCATCATTTTAAATTAATATTATATATCAAACTTTTCTCTTACCGTCACTTGTTCTTACAATTAGGTGACACTTTAATGTAAAATCAATCATTTTTTGATGGACAGCAGATCCCAACTCCATTTTTCAAAAGTTTATTTTTGTCCACACTCATTTTCAACTATACATCCTCTAATAAAGTAAGTATTATTTTATTAACCTTCGTGAGCTTGCCACTTGTATACCTAAGATCTCAACCTACCTTTTGTTACATCCGTGTCCCTATTCTTTTGAAAATGTGAAACCCATTTCTCAATCCCAGGCCGGCCCCAAGCTCAATTAAATTTTTTAATGCAAATTTTTTTTTTTTTCCCTATATATACCAGCCCCTGGTTAGCCTGAAGACATGGACACCATAGTTTAAACAGTTAAGGGGATAAGTGCATCAAAAGATAAGTAGGAGACATGAGTGCTAAGCACACGAGGGATAGATGCCCTTGCATCTGTCAAGCTATCTGTACAAAAATATTTGTACAAGTAGAATAATTGAGTCTATTAACCTGGAATGACATTGAAAGAAACTTGACGACCAAAGTTAAATCAGACTTCAGTCTGCATTCAATTCTCAGAAGAAAAATCAAAGGAAAGAAAGGAAAAAAACCTCTCTTTGCCCACAAGCAATGGAATTTGATCAAATATAAATAACTGCATTTGGCAAAATATCAAGATTAATAATTGTGATTTTTGACAAACAAGTACATTTGAACCCATATATGTAACATTGACTCTATTTACTCGTGACTTTTGTGTACTATTTTTTGCTTTCATTCGACATTTCCTCGTCAGATTTTACCGTCTCCTCAGTCCGTATCAATACAATCATTGACTCAAGAGCGTTACAATTGCTAATGACACCAAGGTATTGCCAAGTTATATAGAGGTTGTGAGCACCTCGAATATCCATACAATCATTGACTCAAGAACATGACAGTTGCTCATGACACCAAGGTATTGCCAAGTTATATAGAGGTTGTGAGCACCACGAACCGTATCGATACAATCATTGACTCAAGAATGTTACAGTTGCTAATGACACCAAGGTATTGCCAAGTTATATAGAGGCTGTGAGCAATGCCAAGTACCATTCCTTTTTAAGAGTATCAAGCAGATCTTTTCCATTTTGCACCGGTATTTACAAGCTTAATATAGACATTCTTAAAATCTTCAAAGAACAAACTCTGATCGTTGGCATACTTCGAGATCCACCTGCGCATCAAACAACAAGGGGAAACGATTAGTAGGCGAATATCTAAGACCAATTCAGAAAGAAGAAAACAACCCCATAGACAGATGCAGTTGCAAAAAGTACAGTCAGTTTCTACTAATTTGCAGAGGGTTAATTTGGATGGATCCACAAGACTCGCCGTTTTTATACAAACATAAACTGGACATATTTAAGAAGAATATTACTCCAAATTACAAAAACTATAAATTACGATTGTGTCAGCATGTAACCTCTATCAACATATCATAATAAACCAACTATATGTGTTCGTCAGTGTGTCAATTCTGAACTTCAATTACAGTAAGTTTACCTGAGTATAATCAGTCATGAGAGCAGATATATGACATATAAAGATGACCATGAAAATGCATACCTCATGCAGTCATCATCCTCAGCAAGTGCACGATCTGAAGGTAGGCCAATCATACTAGACATCCCATCTGCGTATAGAAGGGGAAAAAAATAAAAAATAAATAGGTGGAACCATGGTAAAATTAAGATCTGAGGAATAAGAAAGTAGATCACAGACAATGCCGGAGGATCTTGCAAAGTCTTTAAAACAATATTAAGACATTGAATTACAAGTACCATTTTCCCTTTCTCGATTCAGACCTAACTCCATCACTTTTAGCTATAATTTAAGAATTTTCTTTCTCAGACAGTATTGATTATGAGCAGTTGCTTGGAGACATGGGTGTTTCGTTTGTAAATTACTTGAAATGACTGGATGGGATTTAAAACAAGATGGCAGAAGAAAGAAACTTGCTAATCACCTGAAGACAACCATGGCTTCTCTAGGAGAATTTTGTAGTACGAATTGTCGAAAACAACGGGACTTCCAAAACCTTTGCTTCCTAGAGTATGAGCTCCAGACAATGCAACGAGCTCCTGGGTTCTGTCAATAAATTCTCCTTTTAACAGTTACTCCCTATGATTTAATTGAGGAAACCCAATTGGCATAAAATAAAACTGGAGATACATATCTGGTGATCATATACAAGCAATATGAAGTAATTTAATCACTTGAGAATTTAGGCCACTCATTCGAACACTAAAAGAAACGTTAAAACAATTTAGTATGCATAAAATCAATTTAACAAATGTGATAACAAGTTCTTTTATAGCAGGTACATATTGTATTAGCAAATATGTGCTAGACATTCTGACTATCAGCATACAGACCTAGAAATCCCAAACATGCAAAGTCCCTATACATTAAAATATAGAAGTCAGAGTCCATAACTAGGACAGAGTTCAACCATTAAGGAAAAAATGATGCGCATATCACAAACTTTCAGGAATAAGATTACATATTTCTGTTTAATATTATTAAAAATAAGAGGAATGAAAGAAAAACAACGAAAGGTTATAATGATTCCATAACATTTAAAGGCAATAAACCTACAGCAAGATGGAGAAGAAAAGTAAAGTGAAATTTCAAGCCCAACATTAATACTCACATGAAGCCTTTTCTGTCAAAACACCGCTTTAGGGCAACAGCATCCAGTGATTCCTCAGGAAGCTTTCCTTCAGGATCAGCCATCCTATGAAGGAAAATATCACTAATGAAACAGAGACTTCCTGTTGAGAAAGTCTTCTCATTTCACGACATCAAGTGAAAATTTCAAGATGCCTCTGAAAAGTTCAAAGTATCTCAAGTATCAAGACTGCTTACCAGGGAGCTCCAACTAAAATGTGCTATATATTCATTTGACTTGAAAAACTTTAATTAATTAACAAATTAGTTTAGAAAATTACAAGAAATTTAAGGACATCAAAATCTAGAATCCATCCAGGATGGGTGATTGAATTTGTTGTGTTATATAGAACAATATTGCTGAGAATGACAGGAGAATACTAGTAGTTATAGGTTAGTTCCGAAAATTGATTATACTACTGCTGCAGCAGTATTCACTAGATCATACCGATTGAGTAAAATGGTTCTGTATCAGATGCAATCGCAGCGGGAGTGGTCAGATTAGTGGTGATGACTATAGTGCAGTGCTATAACAGAAGCATGGTATGACTTGAGCTTGGATTGAATTATACCATGGAGGGCGATGCGTACAATAAAATTAACCGAGTAGTGTTAACATGAATCCGAGATGAAAAGGCAAACAGCGTCGATAGTAAGAGCATCTCCAAGAGACTATTTTTAAAGAGTATATTCTATCATTTGGAGAACATCTATAAATTTATCTTTTCTTTAGATTATTTTTATTGTTTTCCTACATTGAAAATTGAAACACTTTAAATGTATTTAATTATAGAGAGTGAGTTTGGCTCTCTAAATTTGGAGAGCCAAACCCACTCTCTAAATTAAAATGTTAATTTAAAGAGTCTTTTGGAACATGATTTTAAATGTTGACTCTTTAAAATAGAGAGCATCTCATGTTTAAAGAATCTCTTGGAGATGCTCTAAGTTTTGTTAATGCAATAATGCTGAGTATATGTAGTTGTGGTGGTCATGATGGCTATGTCTAAAGTTGGTTATTCATACTTTGGTACAAAAAAAAAAAAGGTCTTGAAGTAATGTGATTGTTGAGAAAAAAACGAGTCCTTACTTTGCATCTAGTCTTCCCAACTGAACAGGGATTTTTGGACCTCCACATACCAAAATGGCCTCTGCTCCAGCAACAGCTATCATATCTGCCCAGGATACTGATAAGCATACCAGCAGCAAAGGAGTTAGATGGCTACATAATGACCACACACAGAAGCTAAGGAAACAGTTACTGCACAAAAGTACCTGGTTCTACAGCATCCACTTGACTCTTCGCTTTCTCCAGAATCTAGACAACAATGCATCCATTGAGGAGTTAGCCGACTGGAGGTTGTGAGAGGGTTGACCATGCTGGATGTATAATTCAAGCCAACAAGAACCTCAAATTTGATAAGCAAATAAAACATAATAAAAATGTTTTAACAAACATGTGATTATGCATGTACATATGTTAAGAGGAAAAAGGGATGGAAGGAGAGAGAGAGAGAGAGATTGCCTTTAGGGACTTCTTAAGACCTGCATTCTCAGGTCTGTCGAGTTCATAAACTACAGAGCCATTCATACCACCTAAATTAACAAAATAGGATTATCCACAAGATCATAAATTCATAATATTTAACAGTCACAAAGCAAATAAAAACAAAAGGCAATATAATAATAAACTGCAGAGACCAGAAAAGATTTGTTCCATTGAGGATACTTGAGCAGGGGTGGTCATCCAAGAAGGCAAAATCATTGGCAATGAACTACGTTTTCAACAGCTCTCTGGACATGTCTTAATTAGACCTAAAGATGCTCCCGCATTCAAAGAGTGATGCACATCCAAGAAGAAAAGATTAAAAGAAGGAGATGTAGACGAAAATCTACATGGCCTATTGCGATTGAGAAAGATTGGATTTCGTTGGATCTCCTATAACTCATTGTAAGAATCGAATTGAGTGGCAGAAAAGGAATCATGTGTCACCTTACATTAATTGGAAATAAGTTGGAAGTCCTAGTATATATAGTGATGGGCAATCGGAGTGGAGAAAAAGGAACCACGTACACCCTAAATTAATTGGAAATTATACTTAGGTTAGTGTTGTCAATCACGCTCATCGTGTTTAAGCACAGAAAATTTTCTTTTCCTTCCTTTCTCTTAATCAGAAGTAAAATAAAGATTCTATAAACTATACCTGTTTTATCTTCCTTGTCAAAAGTCCCTGCATCATGAAAAACTAAACGAAGTAAACCAGCAGCTTTGACTTTGGATAATACCTTCCTGATCTCTTCATGTAAGAGAGAACTTTCACTGGCACCATAGCTTAAGTTATCAGGCAATATTATAATGAATAAGTATGTTGGTATACTTCTAAAATATTGTCATGTTAACTAATGCTAGCATGAGTTTATTCCAGAATGTGCAAGGGTGCAGAACTTCTGATATATAGAAATGAATTTATGAATTATGAAGATAAGTTTGCAATCAAGCTGGAAAGAAAAAAATGGCTTCTCCAATTATTTATTTCATTAATAAGTATGTGGGTATACTTCAAAAATATAGAAATGAATTTATGAATGATGAAGATAAGTTTTCAATCAAGCTGGAAAGGAAAAATTGGCTTCTCCAATTATTTATGTCATAACATTCCCACAAATTGTCTGGCAACTTATAAATGTCCGTGTAGGCTTTGCCATCGAAAAACTTCAAGTACTCTATTACTTGCAAGATGTACTTAATTTACATTTTGTTATAATCACTTAACAATACTCGCAGGTGCTCTTCATAACTAATCATTTGCCAATCACCCAAACTACTTTTGCCATATTCGAATGGCTCAAAAACGCCAGTGGCCTATTCAATATTCAATAGTCAAAGCAATAGTATACAGATCCCCCATTATTGCATTATCAAGATTAATACTTGCTAACAAAAATCAGATATTTATTAGCTTTAAAAATAAAGTAAAGACTTACTCAGCAGCAACAGCATAATTGGTGCCATGAGAGAGGAGAAACGACGCCGTTGTCATATACATAAGCGCTCTCCTCCGAAATGCATTCGAATTTGATTTGCAAGACGCAGTTACATCTGTAATAATTCAGAACTAATATTTCAAGAAAACAATCAAGAGTGTATTAATGCGGGTTTACTTAAAATATAATGATCCTTTACTTGAGGGAGAAGAAGCGGCGGAGGCAGTGGTGGGTCTTCTCCAGCAAAATTTGACTGGAAGTGAGGTTTTGACAGGAAATTTGAACTTGCTTCCGGAGGTAAAGGAAACGGAGGAGCAGAGAAACGACGGAGGAATTGTCGCAGCGGCGCTGGTGCTTCTCATCTTCAAAGGTCGGCTAAGAATGTATGAGCGTGCCGTTTTCTTCAACCTTCTTTTTTGTTTTTTTTATATATATATTTGCTGAACTTGAGTGAATTAATATTTTATTTCTATTTTTCGTTATTCTTATCCAATTTTGCGTCATTGTTCTCTAATTTTTATTTTATTTGCAAACAAAAGTAGACAATGAAATTAGAGATGACAAATTAACCCACAGTGCTAGGATGGTTTGGGGTGGGAATTCCCCGATGGGTGTCGTTGCCCTTAGATAAGGTGGTTACGTGAATCATGGTCCCCATCCCCATTAAGCCCCCGTTTGATCCACATTATTTTTCTCATTCTCATTTTTATACTCATTTTCAATTATACATTTTTCAATAAAATAATATTTTTTATCACATTAATAACTTTTCATTATTTTTCAACCACATATTCGCGATTCGCCATCGTATCAACAGTAAAAATGCATTATTTATTCTCAAAATGTGCACCAAACAGGGGCAAATAACAAAGAGCGTGGAAGATGACACGTCCCAATTTAGGTCACATGGTTTAACATATTTATTGAAAACATCAACATATTTTATTTATTTCTGGGTTTATGGTCGACCACCCTTGATTCAATAACACTAAAATAGTGATTAATTAATGATGTCAGGAGTACTACATCTATTAATTAATTTAAGGTTTGTCTCCAAGAATCTCGAAGAGTCAATAATGTCTTGAAACTTATCGTAGCCTAGCACAAGCATCATGGTTTGCCACTCATTGAGTTTATTTCGGTTCATTCAAAATATTGCATGATGAATCTCGAAAAATATGAAAGTTTTTTTTTTCTTGTAGGACGATCATATTCTCCGAGCTAAATTTATTTTTAAATTACCCGATCAAAATATTCTCCCATCATAAAAAATCTAAATGAAAAGGCTCAGACGCAAGTCTTTGATTAAGATTTATATTTAGTGAATATGTGTACTTAATGATCAAACGTGTTTAACAAGCAATACTTCGCAAGGATTCCTGCTTGATTTTGTTAAAAATTGATAAAAATTTAAGTCAAAATTAATAATTAATTATGATTGCACAATTTGGTGGATTCATAATTTTTTATCAATTTTTTAATCACACATTATATTAATTTTTATCAAACTTTACTACAAATCTGTTTTTAGCAAAACTAAACACGGATAAAGTAAGACTAGGTGTGATTAAGTCGAGATGTGTGAAATATTTAATTGAAATAAATAAATATGCTATATGGATGATAGTAGTATTATGGATAAGGAAATTAAGTATTATAGATAAGGAAATTAAAAGATCAAGATTTAAGTCTCGTTGCCAACTTGTCAAGCTTCGAACTTTAATGTGACGAGAGATCAATTAAAATGTTCATTCTTTAGCAATTTAATCTTTTAGATAAAAAAGATTAATATGACATGTTTATTTATTAAATATAGTATTTAACAAGAGGATCATGCTACGTGTACACCTCATGGTGTACACAATCATTTACACCCCCTCATATGGAGGGGGGCCCACGATTATTTTATTATGTGTGGGCCCCCCTCCATGTGAGGGAGGTGTAAAGTATTTTGTAAAGCATTATGTACACGTAACTTTATTCTTAACAAGATATATGCATGCAATAAAATTACAATCACTTTAGCGTACCAAACATGTTTTATATAGTTACATGTCAAAATAAGTTTAGACTAGACCATGTTGATTTTCTAAAACACCGATAATATTGCATATACGAAAATATATTAAATCTAAAAACATCTAGGATAGTTAGGATTAGGATTTGGGTTTGATATATAGACCATGTTTGATTTTGCTAAAAATAAGATTTTTAGTAAATTTTGATAGAATAATGAAATGTGTGGTTGAAAATTGATAAAAATTATGGATGACATGAAATGTGTATTGAAATTAACTATTGACTTCAATTTCGATTTTTATCAACATTTTAAGCTAAACCGAAGATGGGTATATTAGGTTATTGATCTGACTTAGAAATTGTTGCAAAGACAAGTAGCCCATGTTTGATTAACTAAAGAGACTGACTAAGATTTAAATCAGAATCAATAATTAATTTTAACCGCACATTTCACGAGATTCATAACTTTTCAAATGTACATTCTATCAAACTTTTAACAACATTTGATAGAAATGTGATTTTTATCTAAACCGGACATGACTTAATATTTTCAATTAAAAGTTATTTCGAAGAAGTAATTCAAAATTTTATCTGCTTATTCTCTTTTTAACGCAAATAATCAGTCCCGTCACTTTCATGACATTCAAGCAACGCAATTAACTGATATAGAGATTGATCAAAAAATACATTTAAGTCTCTATCCAGTTTTGTATCTTTCTAATTTTTCCACATTATTGCCAAGAATTCTCCGGTCCTAAGATTTTATGGTCGCATGTGTAACATTGGTGCGTGAAATTAAACAGGACTTGTCGTGATTAATGGGCAATAGGTCAAATTACAGAAAAATGACTGAAATGGACCAAATGGTTTGTGAACGTCGAATATGAATTATTGTGGTTGTTCAAGTTTATAAATTTGACTTATAAGTAAAAATATTCTTATGTATAATGCCACGAGTAAGTTCACAATGATTCAATTAGCATATACGCACCTAATGTGTAGCGTGCTCGTGACATGCCAATCATAATAAGCATCGAGTACTTTGCAGGGTTAAGGTCGATAATTTTTCAAGACTGTCCCATTAATGGTATGTGTCAAGAGATTGAATGGTCGATAGTAAATAAAGCTGAGAAAAAATTAAACTCTTATCCATTTTTGCCATTCAATTTTAATTCCAACAAGGAAAAACCAGCAATAACCTCAGTACTAAAGCACTACATAATTGAAAAATAAGAAAATAAATACAAAACACTAATCATAAGTTGATGAATTTTTTTATTAGTAAATAGACTTTCGAAAATAACTAACAAATAAAGAATATATAGAACACAATATTTCGACATTTATAATTATTGGAGTCCGACCTCATATTACCTCGGAATCTCCACAAATAAGGTTAGGAATAAGAAATACTACTAGAACAATCAAAACACTCAAAGAGGTCGGTCTATCAAATTTGAAAGAAGGTCGTACATTGGTTGCCGTTAAAAAGGGGACATCATCATTGGCACTCTGAAAAGTCGTTCCCTCGTGACGTCGTAACTACTTTGTCTACCGCTCCCAAAGTGATAAATAGGTGATGCATATGATATCATCACTTCAATCTTCACCAATCAGAGATGAACAACGATTGCCTAGAGGACATGTAATCATGACCTAGGTCGCAACGACCATCTAAAAAGTATGATGACCTGTATGGTTGACCTCAACAGCCGATCAGGATCCTCAAATTTGGACGATGGCACATACTTTGGGGTCGACACTGTAATGACGCGACATTAGGCAATCAATTTGCTAAAAAATGAGGCCTATCAATGGGACAAATGGTCCCCTCCTTTCGGCTGAACTAAGGATAACTCTTTAATATGCTTCAAAGTTCAATCAATGAAAATTATCCTCTTTTTTTTTTTTTTTTAAAGCAAATTTCAGCAATTAATCTACAAAAAATTATGTTAAGTTAATCTAAATTTATCCTGTCATTTTTAGTCATCAACTATAATGATGTAAGGTACAGTAGCTACTTCATCCAGAAGTTATAATGGATGGTATAAATGCAATTCATCCTTATATAACTAAAATCAAGTCTAGGAATTCATCTCAAGTTTCAAGGGGTGCCTTTTTTCTTGGCATAGAAAGGGACACCGTGCGGCAGTAATATGCTCCGCTAGACTACCTTCCGCCTTCTCTCGATTGTTTAGGGACGAAAGGCAATTTGATTATAAATTGTAGAAAACTTGCAACATAAATTGAAATGCATTGAAAGTAAATTGACCATTGATTATTTGAAAGTTAAAAATTACAATTGATGAAAGTATGAAATTACAATGGCTGGTGCAGGGGGCGAACACCAAAAAGTTTGAAAGATTGTTTGAAATCATATAATAGCATTCTGAACAAAAGCTTAAGTGATATGAGTAGACATTTAAATGTCGATGAATCATACTAAACATTTTCCAATATCACAGCTATTTTACAATTGAAATAAAATATTTACAATGTGCGGTCGAAAATGAGTAAACTGCGGCTGCGATTGGATCAAGGGGCTAGTTGAAGTTGCGGTCCTTGACACCAAGTCCAGTCCGTCTCGAACCTACTTCCTTTTTAAGTATGCTTCTGTATTATCCATCCCACTCCATGAAAATATTTTTAGATCTTGTCCAAAAGTGATAGTTGATGAGACGAATATAATTTACCATATATCACCCATAATCAAGTAAAAAAATACACCCGATCCCAGTCTGTCGAACTCACTCCCATTTTAAGCACGCTCCTATATTAGGGGTTTGTTTGATCCCCATTTTTTTTAAAAAAAATATTTCATTTTCTCTTCTTTTTAATCATATGTTCTTCAATAAATAATATTACACGCAATTCAAAAACTTTTATTTCATTTTTAACCATATATTCTTCGTTAATTTATTATTCTAAAATACATTCTACACAAAAAATAGGGCTCAAATGACTTTTTTTTTTTTGGTTTTTAGTTGGTTCTAATGAAATTATCTTTCAATATTTTCGATGAAACGAAGAAAATTCATTAAACCTAAACAAACAACGTTCAATCTAATGAGAGTTGCGAGAAGAGTGGTGTGCAAAATTTTTATAATATACTCTCTTTCTGATATAAAATGGAAAATCCAACTTAAGTAACTAGGGATATTAGCAAGTCAGAAATTGGTAACTATTACCTAACTTGATTTCGATTGTTCAAGATATTAAGGGTTTGTTTGACAAAGTTTTTGATAAAAATTTTAGCAGATTTTGATAAAAGTTGATGAAATGTATAGATGCAAATTTATGTGTTCCAAAAATATGTAATTAAAATTAATTGATTTTAACCTCAATTTTTTAAAAAGCATTTAAGCTACACCAAACAAGCACTAAATCAATGAGTTGTTTTAGTACAATTATTTGATTACTAGTCTAGTTCATCTTGTCAGCAAAGTTGTTATAGTTTAATTTTGAGAAAAAAACTCATAGAATCTTTCAGGTCCTGTTTGATAGGGAGGGCATTATTTTCCATGGAAAATGAAAAACAAATTCAAACTTCTACTTTTGCCTTGTTTGATACACTTTATTTTCCATGAATTTTTTTTTCTAGCTTTGGCTCACATGCTCACCAATTCCTTGGTGAGAATTGATTTTCCATTTTTTTTTTTTAAGCAAATGGAAAATTTTTTAGATACAATGTTAAAATTATTTATCACTTTTATTGATAATTTTCATACAAAACAAAGTCAAATGAATGGTATTCGGTATGGTAATTTTTTTTAAAAAAAAAATTTTAATTTTTTTTAAAAAAAAAAATTTAATTTTTTTTTTTGACAAGTGAAACAAATTCTAGACCCAATGGTAAATGAAATTATTACTTTAATGGACAATTTTCATGAAAAAGAAAGCCAAACGGACATAAACTTTCAACATTTTCCAGGTAAAAAATTATATCAATCAAACACAATTAATTACAATTCTCAGTAAAACAATTTCTAGGCAATTCAATTCACTAGAATTCATTTTCTTTCCATCCATTTTTCACATTTGCAATCAAACAGACTATTAGTTACACTACAAGAATAAGTTATATGGACGAGTAGTTATGTTGAAAAACATCAAATTTCCTCGTTTGGTTCAAATAGAAAAACAAGGATTTACAGATCCTTTTTCTCTGTCTAATTATAATTAACTTAAGGACCCTTTCCTTTCCTTTTCTCATTCTACTTATTTTAACAACTAATTAAATCATTTTGTTTTCTTAATAAATTAAGACCATTGCTTTAACCAAAATAATAAATCTTACTTTGTGAGATTCTGATTTGAGCATAGAATTTTTCCTCAAATGTTAAGCAAAGACAGCTTAGTATTTAAAAAAGTTGATACAAACTTGCTAGCCATTTATAGAGTGAATTGCCCAAGAGGTCACCGAACTTTTCGCCATGCTTCCAAGAGGTCAACGAACTTTCAAAATCACCCAAGTTATTACTGAATTTTGCAAAAGATTTTCACGAGGTCACTAAATTTTAAAAATTACATCATTCACCACTGAACTTTGTAAAAGGTTTCCCAGTGATCACTAATTCAGTAATCTCCTAGGAAACATTTTGCAAAATTTAGTGATCATGTAGAAACCTTTTGCAAAGCTTAGTAATGAATGAGGTGATTTTTAAAGGTCAGTGATCTCGTGGAAACCTTTTACAAAGTTCAGTGATCCCTTGGAAGCATGGCGTAAAGTTCAGTGACTATTTGGACAATTCACTCGCATTTTTGCACATACATGCACGACATATGTTCATAGTTGAAAATCTTGCATGCACCACATGATTGAAGAAATGAATTTACATTTTAAAAATATTTTATTGACCATTACTAGGGCATTGAGACATGCAAGGTATACTTATGTGATATTTTCTAAAATCGCAAGTGGGAAACTTAGGTTGACCTACGGTTGATTAAAACCTCAAAGTTCTGATCATAACAAACAAGTTAATCTTGTTTATTAACAAGTTGAATTCAAGTGATTATAGTTTTTCAACGCATAAGATAGAAAATTGATCGATGGTCGTCAAAAGATCAAAAGCCATCACAAATCAGACTCATAAAGGAGGTCAAGATCGAATTCACATTCAAGAACTTAAGAGCCAAATTTCGGAGCAAGATCAAATACTTGATTTTTGAGCTAAAGTGTAAAACGTACTAGCGCTTTGATATATGGCAATGAATGTTTAAACTCAAAATCTTTCTATGCATTAAAAACAATTTTGTGCATTAAAAGTCATTCGAATTCAATGATTTGATCAAATGTAAAAATTTTTTAAAAATGATATTTGGATTTGAGAAACAATTTTCTTTTTATCTTGAAACGTTAGTTAAAAATACTCTTCAAAAGTCCATGCCTTTCAAAACCTTTGAATCGGAACAAACAGGGTCAAAACGCAAAAAAACTGAACTGTCCGGCGATTGACCAGTCGGAAGAGGCGGTTGATCGGATGGCAGTCGGCTGAAAGTCTCAAACGGTCCAAAATTTGACCGTTCTGTCATCTGATTTTTCTGTACAAATGGCTATATTGGTCATTCGGACAAGAGGCGGTCGACCGGATGAGTCATCCGAACTTCCAAACTTTTTTGACATTTTGAACTGTATAAATACCCATAATTGCATTCAATACAACATTCTTTAAGAGCATTAAAGTGAGAATTACTTAAGCAAAACTCTTTGAGCTTACATCTTTTTTAATTCTTCAAACATTTACTTTGAAAACTTTTGATTGGTCGAATCAACTTCTGAAAATCATCTTTTTCATTAAAGTTCTCTCATCTAACACTTGAACTTCATTCAATGTTATTCATTTAAGTTTTATTATGTTTCTCTCTTTATACTTAATTTGTGTATATTATTTATTAAGATAGAAGATACAAATTGTAAAATTATTGATCTTTAAATTTGTAGATCATATTGAGATTCCATAAAACTAAATATTGTATAAGGATCGATGCTCATTGCTTGTAAGTCACCGAAAGCGTTGTAAAGGGTTGGATTGCACCATAAGTCAATCAATATAGTGAAAATGTCTTGCTCATGCCAGAGAGCTTGGTAACGAATGACGTAGATCATTGCTTTTGATCGAACCTCCACAATCATTTTGTTTGCATTCTCTCTTCTTTTTTACTTATCACTTTCATATTTGCGCTTATTATTTAAATTATCTATTTAGTCTTTACTTACTTGAATTTATATTAATTCTTCGAAAAATCTTTTAAAAACCAACTAGTATCAGAGTGAGGTGCTCATTTTGAATTTAAAGATTTAACAATCTTGAGCATTGTTAACCACAATATTCAAAATCTTGAGTGACATTCTACAAATCATCCTCCCTTTTTTGATGGCACCCATTATAATTATTGGAAAGTTAGGTTGAGAATTTATATTCAATCAATAGATTATAATATTTGGTAAGTTATTAAGTATGGTCCTTATGTGCCTACCAAGATTATTAAAGTACATGGCAAACCTGATCAAACCATTCCAAAGCTTAGAGAGGAGTATCACGAGGATGATAAAAGAAAATGAATTGAATCGTATTAGCACGTGCAATTCCGCTATGATATTTGGCATGTATTAGAAATTACTCATATCAGCCCTAATAAACTAAAAGAAACCAAGATTAATCTTTTGGTTAAAGACTTTGAAAACTTTTTCATAAAATAAGATGAACATATTGTTGACATGATTACTCATTTCACTGAAATTGTTAATGGCCTCTAAAGGTTTGATCATAAATTTACTAATGGTGAGCTTGTAAATAAAATTCTAAGGACACTATCGGAAGATTAGAGCTCATTAAAGATGTTGATAGAGAATACCAAAGATATCAACTCATATCCATTGGAAGTACTTTATGAAACTTTGATAACTTATGATCTCAACAATTTCGAAACTCAAGAGAAAACTAGAAAAAACAAAAAGGAATGAAATGAGCCTTCTAAGCGCCAAATTGCTTTAAAATCGGTAATTGAAGAAGGAACTACAAGTGAAAATATGAGTGATGAAGAGTTCGATGATCTAGTACTTCTTGTCAAAAAATGAAGAGATTTTCGAAATAATTGAAGAGTCCAAAAGAAAGAAGAAAAGAGTAAATAAAGAAGTAAAAAAACCATTTGCTATAATTGTAACAAACCCGATCACAAGAAAATCGAGTGCCCAAATAAGAAGAGAAGTATCAAGAAAAAGGCACTCCAAGCAACATGTGATGAAAACAATGATGATGATCGCGATGAAAATGATAGTCGAGAAGAAGTCGCCAATATGTGCTTCATGGCAATTGAAGATGAGATAAATCCTATTGAAAAATGTTCATATGATGATTTTTCATATGATGATTTATCTACCTCCTGTGATGAAATTCTTGATGAATTTGAAAAGTTTGCTGAAAAATGAAATGAAGAAAATTTTAGAAACTCAAAAGGATCTCAAAAAGGAAAATGTTAATTATGATTCTTTGATTAAAGAAAAAGTTGAACATCTAACTAAGGTTATTTACAAATTCACTCAAGGTAAGAAAAACTTCGATTTGATGCTTGGTGATCAAAAGTGCATTTTTGACAAATGAGGAGTTGAATATAAGACAATCTTGAAACAAAAATCTTACAAAAATTTATTTGTCAAAGTATCAAACTCTCTTTCAAACACTACATGTAGTTTTTACAATAAAGATGGACATATTGCTTATAATTGTCTAATAAAAAAGATGCTACAGTTTGAAAGTAAGAATAAGTGGATTCAAGAATTCAATACAACTATTTACCAAGGACCCAAACTTGTATGGGTGCCAAATATAAAAAATTAAATTATTTTTATAGGCACCAAAGAAGATAAGGAGCAAATGGTTATTGGATAGCTAATGCTCAAAGCATATGATTGGAGATAAAATGTTATTATCAAATTTCAAAAAGAAGGATGGAGACCATGTTACTTTTGGAGATAATGCAAAAGGAAAAATCATTGCAATTGGAAACATTGGTAATCATTCTTTTCCTTTAGTTGAAAATGTTTTATTAGTAGATAACCTTAAACATAATTTGCTTAGTATTAGTCAATTATATGATAAGTGATATAATACAAAATTCGATTCTTCCAAATGCCTTATTAAGGATGCTACATCAAAAGAGGTGATGTTTAT
>CAIGRT010115544.1:0-15125 GCA_903798405.1 Fraxinus platypoda | reverse complement strand
GTTCGTTATGTCAATCCAAAATTGTTTCATTTGGCTGATGAATTGAAGCAATTGAATCCTTACCCAGGGTCGTTTAACTTTAATTACATGCTGGTTGATGCAATTTGTAGATTGGAGTTGTGGAGGGATGGCAATTGAAATGGGATCAGACCGATTTTTAATGCTTGTGCACTGTCAATTGTGGTTCTTCCATTTCTGGGCAAAAGATGACCCATAGGTGCATTAGGTGCGCCTTGAGTAGGCGGTGCTAGGGGAGGTGGACCGTGATCGTGGGTCTGAACGTCGGCGCTGGAAAATGAGTTTGAAATGATCGAATTCGTTGTTGAAGTAAATGNCAATATGTAGATTGGAGTTGTGGAGGGATGGCAATTGAAATGGGATCAGACCGATTTTTAATGCTTGTGCACTGTCAATTGTGGTTCTTCCATTTCTGGGCAAAAGATGACCCATAGGTGCATTAGGTGCGCCTTGAGTAGGCGGTGCTAGGGGAGGTGGACCGTGATCGTGGGTCTGAACGTCGGCGCTGGAAAATGAGTTTGAAATGATCGAATTCGTTGTTGAAGTAAATGGTTGTAGATTCTGATTTTCAGCTTTGTTTGATGTTATGAACACATCTGTAGGAGCGCAATGAGAGTTTAATTGTAGAGGGGTGAAATTCCGATGGTTTTGGCGGCAGCGGTGGAGGAGGCGGAGGAGAAGAGAGAAAGAGTTTTTTTTTGTTATTTTTAATAATTTCATAAATTTTGGAATTATTTGCATTTTTTTAAAAAAGTTTAGGAGTAAGATTGCAATTTATTTTTTGTTTTTCTTTTCTTTTATTTATTTTATTTATATAGGAAGGTATATTGGTCATTTTATGTTAAAAATAGGTGAAAATGACGTTTTTCGCAATGAAACGTTGAAATATAGGTGAAAATGCAAAAATTTGAAACGTATGGACGTTTTGTGCGATTAAGCCTTATTTAAATCTTGTTTATTGGTGGGTCGCTGTACAATCTTTTTCTAATAAATAGAAAATATTAAGAGCATGTTTGACTAAACTTAAAATTCAATTAAAATTGAAAATATAGTCGTTATTAGGTCTCACTCGTCTAATAAAAGTCAACAATAACGGCTAATTTTTCAATTTTAATTCGATTTTAATTTCTACCGAACACGCCCTAAATAAAACTTTTGTCAAAACAATGATGACAGCAGGTATTGTCCGGGCCGCCAAAAACCACCCAACCCATCCCAACCAAAGTAACCACAAAGGGACCCTTTGAAGGGAGAAAGAAAAAATTGGGAAAATTACCAAGGAGGTCCTTCAACTTTTAGGTTTATTTTATTTTAATGTCTCAAATTTGATATAATTAGATCTAAATTTTGCATTTTTGTTCAACTAGACCGTTGTGTTCGACTCTTAGCCAAGTGAAAGTTAGTTTGTAGAATAATTGAAATAATTATACTTCTTAATTTACTAATTCGAATCTTTTGTAGGATAGAAACTATTTATTTAACGCCAGACAACGATAAGTAAGAGTCGACATGACAGTTGAAGTGAAATAAAATGAAATTGAGTAATTAATATGAAAGAAACTTATAAGTTAGGTGGTCTCTAATTAAAATCTTTCCGAAAAAAGTAAACGAAAAAAAGAAAAAAGAGAAAAACAGAGGGAAAATCCTTATTTCCATATTTCTAAAAGGGAAAATTGACTCTTCGCCTCCACCTTCCCCACCGATCCCCATCACCACTTCCATCCCAAAACAAAACAAATTGCAACCTATCATACCAAAAACTCGATTATCAACCATTTTAATCACCCAATTTTAATTATTATATTAAACGCCTCACAGGTATCCTGTAATCTTCCATTTTGATAGAATGAATTGTTCAATGTAGTGAATGTAGCAACATTGGCTTGGAACCCATTCTTCTTGCAGTAACCAGTTACTAAAATTGAGTATGTGTAATTATCATGGGCTAAACCTACAGACGATAATTTGGACTTTAATTTCGACACTAACTTAAACTCATTGTTGTGACCAAAGTCATAAGAAAATGTTTGAATTCTGAATGGTGGGTAATCTGCCCTCTCTCTTAAATTTATTCACAGCTTCATTTTTTTAAGAAGTGAGAATTGCTACAACCGTTTCAATAAAATCTTGAAACTTCGGTGAAAGATGAGGTATCTTTTGGGCTTTGAGTAGAGGTTGGAAGTCATGCAGAAATGAGAAAAACTACCTTACTAGGACCTGTTGTTGGTGAGGTGAAATGTGTGGTGGTCATGGTGGCGATCCCAAACGGGGATAATTGCAGCGGGAAATGTGTGGTGTTCGTGGCAGTGGACGGTGGTGGTTTTGATTTTTTGTTTGGGAGGGAGAGGATGGGGTGAAGAAGGAGATGGACAATTTTTTTTTCTTCTTTTTATTTTGTTTTAGTTATTTTAATTGTTTTATGGGGCTCTCCTGCTAATTTATCAAAGTTTTGGGACCTTCATTGACACAAATTGAAGATTAGAGCAAAGATTGCAAAAAAGTGAAAGTTTAGGAACCGCTGCTGCAATTTTCACTTTCTAAAACCCATTTCTCAAGAAATTCCGATTTGTAAGAAATCAATAGAAAAAAGAGAGAAGAAAAAGAAGGCGATCTGAACGGAGGAAGAGGCAAATGGGCACACTTCAAACATGGAGAAAAGCGTACGGAGCTCTAAAAGATCGCACCAAGGTTGGACTTGCCCATGTTAATTCCGATTTCAAGGTTCGCTTTTTATTCTCTCTATATTTATATTTCTATGTAAATTTATACGTGTACAGTTGTATTTGATTATGTGCATACAGAAAGAATTTGGGAATAAAAATTTGATGATTGGATTTATGGGGTTTTCTTATTTGGATGGCTTAAAATAGGATGTGGATGTGGCGATCGTCAAGGCTACAAATCACGTAGAAGTTCCACCCAAAGATAGACACCTCAGAAGTGAGTTTTTCATTTTATATTCTAATTTATAATAGATCCGCAATTGGTGGTTTTCTATATTTTAAGAGAATTTGATTTTTATCCTTTTGGCCGTTCCTAAGGAGAATAGTAAATTTTTCGGCTTCATTTTTGAAGGGTGTGCATTGTGGACTGTTTTCGTTTTTTAGTTTGTTTTAAGAAAATGTGGGAAAAATTGTTCTTGAATTCTTGTTTACTGGGAAATGTGTTCTCCAATTTTAGATAACCATTGAATTTCGGGCCTGGGTTCTTATAAATTCGAGAGGAAATATCGTTATTAACAAGGATTCCAATATGTTAATTAAAACTAGTTTACATTCCAGGTTTCTTTTTTTAGAAGTTAGGCGTCTTTTAATTTGAGAATTCATATTCATGTAGTCAAAATGAGTGATTTTGTCACAGTACTATTATTGTTCTGTTGCTTCATGTAGAAATTTTGGCTTCCACATCAGCAATTCGGCCCCGGGCTGATGTTGCATACTGCATACATGCACTTGCAAGGAGGTTGGCAAAGACACATAACTGGACGGTATGGATTCTGCTTCCATGGGGCTTGAGTTTCAGTATTGCATTATGTACTTGTAGCTGGCCTTTTGGGTTTGATTTTGTTAGTGTTAATATGGCGAAGGACTTGATTTGATTTGCTGCCTAAGTGAATCTATCTGAGTTTATTTGACTAAGAATGCATCATTTGAAACATTGAGTTGCATTCTTTTTTGATACAGTGAGCCAGTGAAAGCTCACATTCCTCGACTCCACAGCGCATATTATCAACCTCTTGTGTTTTATTTGGAAACTCATGCAAAATCTTTTATGTGTCGAACAGTTTGTCAAAATGCCAAACTTATTATAAAGATAGTGACCTGAAACTTCATCTGGAAGAACCTTCAGTGAATGTTCACATGAACCAGTAAATGATTTAAACTATAAATGATATTTTATGTTTAATTGCTGCCTTCCTTCTAGATTAGCCTAGAATCGCAATTAGTTAGATTGGGTAACTTTCTCTTTTAGTTGCTACCTTTCCCATGGTGGGATGGCTACCCTCTTTTTGTTGTAGCTCAAGGACTCAGACAAGGTTAGGAGTCAAACAGACTCACATTTCTCATTGAACAAATACAGGAAAAGAATCTTTCCCCTCACCCTATTCTTCTATTTTGCTTAAGCTGGTGTATACGGCACACAATCGATCCAAGCTCCCTTCATTGGTCCTACTCTTCTAGCCATCAATCTCCTCTATTTGCTAGAGGCATCATCCAAGGTTAAGATTCCAAGTAAAGCAATTTTTTTTTTTTGTTTTTGTTTCACATCTGTAGTTTGAAAGAAAATCAAGGAAAAAGTTCATTACTTTTGTGTAAATTATCTTTCCTGAACTGGACTGTCAGTATCTGGTTGATCACATCAGAGTTGTTATGAATGAGCCAAGGTCAAAGGAAAAAACTTTTTTTATATATTCTAGGCGTATGTGCTGTTTGTACACGCAAGTCATATCATTATGGGATAAAATTGTGTTCGCAGCATGGAATAGAGTAAATTCTGCTTAGCTTACATATTCATGTATTTTTATATAGTAACCTCGTGCTTTTCCTAGCAGGTTGCATTAAAAACACTGATAGTTATCCATAGAATGTTGAGAGAAGGTGATCCCACATTTAGGGAGGAACTTTTGAATTTCCAGCAGAGAGGACGCATCCTTCAATTGTCCAATTTTAAGGATGATTCAAGTCCCATTGGTAAATGCCAATGCTCTGTTTTTTATGTTCTTGTCTTTTATCATCCCCCTCTCCCGAGAATCAAGAATAATGCACGCCTTCTTTCTTTTGCCAGCTTGGGATTGCTCTGCCTGGGTACGGACATATGCATTCTTCTTGGAAGAAAGACTTGAATGCTTTAGGATACTGAAGTATGACATTGAAGCCGAGCGTCTTCCAGGACCTGCACAAGGCCAAGAGAAGGTTGTATTATTTCGCGAATCTAATGAACATCTAGTGGATAATAATTTGGGAAATTTTTGCTTTACAATCTTATTTGTTGAGTATGATGTTTGTTCTGCATGAAAATGTCTTGTCTCCTTTTCTTTGAGGAATTCTAGAGTAATCTTGGATGATTATGGTTGAGTTGAATACTTTCATTAGTTTGCATTTGATATGTTCAGTAAGACAGTAATTATAAAGCTAATTACTGATTGATAGGGTTTTGCTATTATTTGTGAGCCACCAATAGGAATTCAGCATTCCTCCTTCATATGGATGTTCAGATGGCTTAGGCCAGTGAATTTTTTCTAGTCCCAGAGATTACATTTCAATCCCATTAGAACCTGGCAATGGAGAAGCTAAAAAGATAAACTCATTTTAAGAACATCGTTTCAAGCTTAATTCATGGTTTATTACTTCCAAACTTGATTGAAATTTATAGTTTTGTTCCTTGGTTAGCAGGGTTACAGTAAAACTAGAAACTTGGACAGTGAAGAACTTTTGGATCAACTTCCTGCCTTGCAGAAGCTGCTGTACCGTCTTGTTGGATGCCGGGTACTTTCTGATTTTTTATAACTATAATTCATGGGCACATCCAGTTTCCAGTTTATTATTTTATTTCCCAACCTTCCTGTAGTAAACTCTGAAATTCTTTATTAACAGTATAATAGAAAACTGAATATTGTGAACTATTATGAATTTTCAGCCTGAAGGAGCAGCTGTTGGCAATTACGTGATTCAGTATGCCCTTGCCCTGGTATGTGATCTAACTCTGTACCTCCAACATAGATTATAGATGAAATTAGCAAATTCCACAATCTTCATTGGAACAAGGAATAAAGGTAAACATGAAAATATGGAACTGAGTGCTCTGGTGCATTTAAAATGAGGTTAAACTGAGAGTAATATAAAGAAAAACATTATCATCTGTAACACATGGAAAGAAAAGAAACTGGTTGAGAAGGGGAAGACTGATACTCTGATAGGACATCAGCATAATGAAAGTTTAATTGTTCTCACTTCCCCCCTTCTCACTTGTGGAAAAAGGAAACTAAGAAAACATACCAGTTGCTTTTTTGAGAATCTTTATTCATATTTTCCGTGCATGATTGATTTAAGATATAATTTGAAGATTGCTGACATTTCCTGGTCAATATGTGAGATTTCAGGTGCTCAAAGAGAGTTTTAAAATTTATTGCGCTATAAATGATGGAATTATCAATCTTGTTGACAAGGTGAGATGACTATTAGGTTTGCCAGATTAATTTCTTAAACTATATTTTAACAGTTGTTTAATTTCTTTGTTTTCCTTTTCAGTTTTTTGAGATGCCAAGACATGAAGCCATTAAAGCTCTTGACATCTATAAAGGAGCTGGTCAGCAGGTAGTTTTTTGCTCTGCAGTCCTCAATATTAAGCTTTTTGAGTTAGATTTGTAATGTTTTCAAGTCACTCATAGGTTAGGAAGTGAGGGACTTGTACTTGATTTATGGTGGGTTTTGAAAATGTTGTATGTTATTACACAGGCTGCTAATCTTTCTGATTTCTATGAAGTTTGCAAAGGACTTGAACTTGCTAGAAACTTCCAGTTCCCTGTGTTGAAAGAGGTAAAGAGACCGCATAGGTTTTTGTGCCTTAACTTTCTAGTACTTTTCTTAATCTTTAGATGAGAAGTTAACACATCATGCTTTTTATTTTTTTCCTCCTAGCCTCCGCAATCCTTTCTCGTGACCATGGAGGAATATATAAGAGAAGCACCACGGATGGTTTCTGTTCCGAATGAAACTTTGGTTAGTATTTCATTCCACACTTTTGGAAATTGTATTACTGCTATGTAGATTGTAGGCTGTAAATTCTCCTTGTAAAGCTGTAGTTTCTTAGAATAAGTTCTCAGGGCGGTTATAAATCCCTTTGATAATCTCAATAGTTGTGTGAATGAAATTCTGATTTCTTCACACGGTGACAGAGCTGATAATAGTCCTCTTCTAGCGTTCTTTTTCCTGATCTATTATAGAATCTGGTGGCCTTTCATCGCCTTCTTGCTCTACTTTTGTTGCATAAATTTTTTCTTTCTTCTCGCCTTCCGTGTCAGTCTACTTCAACATTTTTTCTTCTTTCCGAAAACCTGGGCCTCAATTACCTATATCCCTCTTATATTTTCAGATTTCATTACCCAGAGGTTTTCCTATACCAACATGTGGCCTTAATTTCCAGGCACTTTGTTTAGTCCTGTAACCTGGCTTTTATATCTTCTGAAGTCTGAACTATTGGCATATAACAATCTTTAAAGATATTATCCATGACTCTAATCGAAGCAATGCATGCTACTCTAATTATGATCATTCTCTCAGGAATATCCGGAAAGGCTTCAGTTGACGTATAGACAAGAGGATGTTCCTTTACCTTCTGAAGATGCAAAAGTGTTGTCTGAGGAAGCTAAGCAGTCACCTTCAGATGATGATGCTGTCTCAACCACAGAGGCAGCTGTTCCCCCTCCACCTCCTCCTCCTAATAACTTGGACACTGATGATTTACTGGTGAGTTCCTTATTTCCTGTTATTCTCATACCATTGTGATTGAGCTTTGGTGCTCATATACTCTGCTATCTGCATTTTCATGTTCCGTTTACTGCATCCATTATATATATAAATTATTTCAGGGCTTGAATACTATTGCACCTGATGCATCTGCTATTGAGGAAAGCAATATGTTGGCTTTGGCCATAGTTCCATCTGGTTAGTATTTTCTATGTGCTCCTTTCTCTTTTGACTTATTTGCTCTGCTTAAACTTATTTAGTTCATCACTTTTTAAAAGGAGTCTTTTGATATCTTATACATGCTGCAGATACTACATTTGACTCTAGCGCTTCGCAATCCAAAGATTTTGACTCTACTGGATGGGAACTTGCCTTGGTCACTACTCCCAGCAGCAACTTATCTTCAGTTCAGGACAGGCAATTAGTAGGTCCTTCTGCACTTGGTAGCTTAGTGAATTACTAACATCATTATCTCTGCCATGCACATCTCCCATCTTCACGTTGTGTTCATCCCATAGAATAATTAAATTTCTTCCATTGCCGGAGATGTGCCAATGGACGGTGTGCATTAAGCATCTTTTAGGCAATAGACTTTGGCACATGTCAAAGATTTATTTTGTAGAAATATAATATGCATATGCGATATGTAGGGTGAAGTTAGAAAGCAGACTGCATAAAAAATTGGTGAAGTTGCACACACACAAGATTAGGGTGAAGGGAGAAAAATATCAATGGAGATGCGGTTGCATGTGAAGTATCAGCTTATACTGACATGTCACGAAAATATTTACAATTTAGAAGGGTCCAATCCAAGCTTTGGAATTCCTGCACTTCTTGTGTCCTAATAAAGAGTGGGTAAGGGGCTGGTGCACAACCTTTTAAATTTAAATTTTTTAAAAAGTCGGATCACATTTTAAGTTTCTAACAGCCCCCATGCACACCCTCCAAAAATAAAAGAAATAAAAAATTGCAGAAACCTTAGTTTTAGAAATGAAGAATTCGTGAAGTATATGTTGCTTGCTTATAAGTCTACATAAGAGAACATGGCTAGCAGTGAGAGTTCTTATAAGCTGTTTAAGTTCAAATATAAGTTCTCTCACTTCCTTTTAATGACAAAAGAACTAATTTCATTTTGAAAAGAAATGGGATATGCTAACAGAAAAGAAAAATAATGTTACAGTAAATTGAATTGCCGGTAAGGGAGGTAGTGATATGGATCAGATGGGTTTGAAACAATTTTTTTTTGTAAAAGGGGCATATAAATTAGAAACTCTGCCAAAGTAATGGGATGCTTTTGATAAAAAGCCAAATCCTGCCAGAAAATGTATTAACGGTAAAGTAATAAAAGAAAGCATTTTGGGTACGAGTAAATGCTAATCATCAGCAGCCTATGTGGCAGTGGGATAACCGCCACATTCTTGTGAAAAATTGGGATGCATTTCAATCATTGGAGAATGTGGCAGTGACCACATTAGATGCTTGTCATCAGCACTGCCGGTGAATATCATTATTCTTTTGGGTACTTCATAGAGTGTGTCGAAACTTGAAACTGCAAATAGTGTATGCGGTTTTGTCTACTACAAACATTTGGCTAGTTATGGTAAATCAAAACTTTCATTTTATCTCCATATGGTGGTTATAGTTTTTGCTTTGTGGATGTTTCCTTGGCAGGCCGGTGGACTGGATTCCCTTACTCTAAATAGTTTGTACGATGAATCTGCATATAGAGCATCACAGCAACCAGCATATGGAGCGCCTGCTCACAATCCATTTGAAGTTACTGATCCATTTGCATTATCCAATACTGTTGCTCCTCCCCCGGCTGTTCAAATGGCTGCAATGGCTCAATATCAAAGTAATCCTTTTGGTCCGTTCGAACCTTCTTATCCCCACCCCCAACAGCAACAAAATTTACTGATGGGCCCACAAAATCCTTTTGGCAATATGGGTTTTGGAGCATTTCCAGTCAACCCTGTTGCTCACCCTCAAACAAGCAACCCATTTGGGAGCACTAGCCTACTATAATGAAGATTCACATATTCGGGGAATGTAATTTACTCAGCCTAGTTGATTTTTGAAAGTTTGAAATGAGTGAAGCAGTGGTTGTGCAACCATTCGCGTGGAAGAAGATTTTTCAGCTCGAATCTGATACTCATCTTTCTTTGTAAAGACAGAACAAATAAAAATGTAATTTCATGTGATATGATACAAGATTTAGTAACATGGTTGATAATCTCCCTACTTATTGTGCAGAAAATGTACTTCTGCCTATTATATTTCAAGGTAGTTTTAGTAGGATCTCCATTTGATATTGGTTTGGCACTGGCATATGTTATTGATATTTGCAAATTTAGCTTCTATATTTAGAATTGACATTTTTGCTTAGAATGAAGAACAATTTTGCTTCATGCAAGTCCTTATAGACACCATGGTTTACTGAATTTATACTCGATACAATTTCACATCATCTTTCACATCTAACATATTTAATCCAACCATTATAACACTTCCACGTCACTAGGTTGTCAACCAAGGTGTAAACGAAGTTGTACAAATAGCTTAATTCAATGAAAAATGAGGCATCGATCATTGTTTATATTCGTTTGGTACACAACATTGGATGGTAATGTAGGATAATTGAGTTAGTTAGTAGTATTACCCATCGACGTTCAAATTCTAGAGTAACACAACGCAGATTAAATATAATAACACATTAGAGAATCACTTCTTCTCCTCCCGCCTTAGTAGAATCAACTGATAGCTTCCCCGTCATGTAGTTGTTAGCCTTCCCTAGCCCACCTTCACTGCTTGTGGCAAATCTTTGAGTTGATCACGTCCCTAAAAGGAGTGACCCTCTTTCTTTTCTTCCCTTCCCCTTCTATATCCATCTACGGCCCCTAGATCTAAGTTTAGTTAATAAAGATCCCTTGATGATTATTGCCCGTGTTCGGACCGAAGTGTCCTACTAAAAATATATAGTAAGATGTAAATGAGAATGGATAACATGACATATAAATTAAATAGTTTCTAAATCGTAATGGAATTACCGTCAAAGCAATATCATTGAAATATAATCAATTCATTTCGTGGACTCGCTACTTATTTTTATCAAAATCAATTTTTTTAGCTTTCTCAACCAATTACTTATTAAAATTATAAGGATCGCAGTCAGCATAATCTTTGCTTTTCTACACTTCTTGAACTCTTAATTGGATAATTAGTAGAGTTTAAAAAGTGGAGCAAGAGGAAGTGAATGTATAATGGGATAGTTCTAAATAATCCACTTTATGAAATATTTGCATCATAGTCCCTATATTCTCTCTCATATTCCATTTAACACACATTGCTATAATTTGTGATGTGTTTACACAAGATATCAAATTAAGGCGTGTTTGGTATATTGATATGGCATAATTAGAAAGGAAAAAGAAAAAAATTTATGTGTTGCATTTATAATTCACTTTAATCTTACGTTCCATATACGTGCTGAGAAAATATTGAATTCTCATACAGTTTTAAATTTTAGGAACGGGATAATTACGCCTAATTTCCCTACCTTTATTTATTAGCTTTTGAATATGACATCCCTAAGGCTGGTAAGTTTTCTCAAATTGGTATTTTTAAAAATGTTTTTGAACACGACACGTTGAAAAATTGATAAATAGATGATTGTGGGACTCGATTCAAGATGACATGGAAACCAATAAACTACCTTTTATTTTCTTTCTACCAATAAAATCCCGTTTAGATATAAATAAATAAAAGAAACGAAAATGAAAAAGAGAGACAATATGATGACCTTTAGAAGCTGCCATTCTTTAATGGGCCCCATGGTGTGGTCCAACAACTTCTTTTTTACTTTTTCTTTGTTGTTGGGTCCCATTGAAACATAAACTAAAAAAAGGAGGGTGGAGTGGGCCAGCAAAAGGCATTTTGGATCCAATGTAGACCCACCATAGGGTCAACCCAATTGTTCGAGTAGAAGAAAGGGGAAATTACACAAAATCCTACCATTAAACTTTCAAATTCAAACATAAGGTATAAAACTATTTTTTTCAAAAATCAGGTGAAAATTTAAATTTATAATAATTATAAAATTAAATTAATTATATACCTCACCCATATACTATCCACCCACCACAATTTCAAATTCAAACCCTAATCCATATGCCTTATCTCCTCTCTCTCTCTCTCTCACCATGAACGGAGGACCACTGCGCCGCTAAGAGAGCTTCGCCAGCAGAAGAGCACTGTGCGCAACGTCGCTTGCACGTAGCGCTGCTGTGCACAGCGATGATGGTGCAGCGCCGCCTGCAGGAAACTCCGATCGGAGCTATGTAGCGGGCACGTGTGCAGTGCGGTGCTGTGTAACAACGATGTGTATAGAGATGGAGTTGCATGGATCTGTACACATCGCACAAACGTCGATCTGTAGCTGATACAACTCTGGTCGTGGTAGCTACGTGATTTGTGTTTATTTCATGGTAGAACGTGGTCAATGGTGAATGACCGTGGTGTTGCATGGTGGTGGTGACATTTTCATATCGGTATGTGGTTGACGCGGGGCGCTGCTGATGTGACGGTGAGGTGGTGATTCTGCAGGTGGTGGAGGTGGCGCAGGGGGTGATGATGTGGAGGTGATTTGAGGTGTGGTGTACTGGCGGCGGCGACGGTGGTTGTAGTGGATTGAGGTTAGGGTGGGGCGCAACGGAGGGGGTGGTTGTGGCGGCGATGGTGGTGGTGGAGTGGGGTTAGGGTAGGGTGCGGTGGTGAAGTGGTTTGTGACCAATTTGGATGATTGTGATTTGTGACCATAAGTAATATGTGACCGATAAAATAAATAATTTGTGACTAATAAGTAATATGCGACCGAGAAAATATGTGACAAGCGGCGAAGGCGGTGGTTGTGGCGGCGATGGTGGTGGTGGAGTGGGGTTAGGGTAGGGTAGGGTGCGGTGGTGAAGTGGTTTGTGACCAATTTGGGTGATTGTGATCAATAAATTGATTAATAAGTAATATGTGACCGATAAAATATGTGACAAATAAGTAATATGTGACTAACAAAATATGTGATTGATGAAATATGTGACCGGTAATTTGTAACCTGTAAATATGTAACTGTGACCAAAATTGTGATCTTAATATATTTAAATAAAAAATATTTTTATTTATTTATTTAATTAATTTAAAAATCAGAATTACCACCTGATTTTTGAAAAGTTGAAAGAAGTTTGTTAAAAATGAAATTATATTTGGTGAACACCTTAATTATGAATTTTTCCCTAGAAGAAAATGTGCAGAGTATAATTAGATTATCACAAAATGTGCAGAGTATAATTAGATTATCACAAAAAAAAAGTTAATTAAAAGTGAAAATAAGGTCAGTTACCAATTCTTGCAAGTAAATAGTTACTTCATTTTTATTGAGAATTCTTCAAAGCAATCTTATCCCAGCAATCTAAAAAGGGAATATAGTCACTAGTTATAGCTACTGCACCGAAAAAGAATAGGTGGGACTGTGACCATGAATTAATGAATTTTGAATTTGAAATTTCAATTATTTGGGATAAGAATATTTCAACTGAAACAGTCTACTCAATTACCAAGAACTATGTTGAGTGAGTGAGGATAGCCGAGCTGAGCAACTAATTTCCCATACGAAGTGCCAGTCGCTCGCATGAGTTGGCTCATCAAATTTCGAGAAATATGCAATTTCGGTAAAAGAAATTGTCAAGCGGTTCCAGAGCTGACCCGACTTGCTCCACCAAGGGGTGAGCCGAGCTAATTCATAATTTAGTGTATATGTGTAATTTTTTTTATTCAAAATGACCCAAGTAAACAAGCAAATGTTAGGAGGGGACTCCACCCATGATCGATCTTTCCTTTTACGTTGTTTTTTCCATTCTGAAGAATACTTGTTCGAATCCACTACTCTCAGTTTCGAAGAGGTTAATGCTCAAATCATCAAAAGTTGTCTGAATTTGGTGAAATGTGCGAGGTTTGGTTGTCTTCAGTGCCAGAATTAACTTCGTTTCACACTGTGGAATGTTCCCATAAAAGAAATTTGATTGAAGAAAGCTACGATTTTGATAAGAAAATATCAGATTTTGCTACTGATGTTGAGAATTTACTTAAGAATTTATTTAATCATGCACAGCGAAAAATAAATTATTTTTCAATTTCCACCACGAATCTATTTTGTATTTAGATAAAACTGTGTTTAGAATAATATTTTTTGTAGATTTTGCAAAGGGTAAGTAATTAACACATAACGTTCTTACCTTTCATTGTTATTGTGGAAAACGTCTCTACCTTTTATTTTTTGGCATTTTCATCCTTATTTTCACATTTCATTGGGCAAAATGTCATTTTCACCTATTTTCACAATTAAAATTTGTGAAATGACAAATATATCATTCTCTTTAAATAAATAAATTTAAAAAACTAATTGCAATCATAATCCCAATTTTTTTAAAAAGCGCAAATGAGTCTCAAATAAATTATTAAAAAGGTACTTAGTACATAATGTCCCCATCTTTCACAGTTATTACAAAAAACGTCAATATCTTTCATTTTTTGGTATTTTCTCCCTTAATTACACATTTGATTGTGCAAACCATTCTTTCCATCCATTTTCATCTAATTTCTCAATAAAGAAATGTGAAATAATGAATATACCCTCCTATTTAAATAATTTTTTTTTAAAATTTCTAATTCTTTAATAATTTATTTGGGACTTGTTTGCACTTTTTTATTTTTTTTATTTTTTAAATAAATTTAATTGGGACTCGTTTGCACTTTTTAAGGAAAAAAATATATTTTTTAATAATTTATTGGGGATTCGTTTGCACTTTTAAAAAAATTGAGACTATGATTGCAATTAATTCTTTAGTTTTTTTGTTTATTTAAATAGGAGGGTATATTAGTCATTTCACAAATTTTTAATGAAAAATTGGATGAAAGTGGATAGGAATGAAGGTTTGCGCAATCAAATGTGTAATTAAGGGTGAAAATGCAAAAAAAAAAAATGTATGGACGATTTTTGTAATAATAGTAAAAGGTAGCGACATTATGTGCTAATTACACTTTTAATAATTTATTTAGGACTCATTTGCGCTTTTCAAAAAAAATTGGGACTATGATTGTAAATTTTTTCTTTTTTATTTTATTTAAAGAGGAGGGTATATTTGCCATTTCACAATTTTAAATTGAGAAAATGAATGAAAAAACATTTTGTGCAACGAAAGATGGAAATAATAATGAAAATGCCAAAAAAAAAAGGTAATGACGTTTTCCACAATAACAACGAAATGTAGGGGATGTTATGTGCTAATTACCAATTCTGCAAACTTCTTTGCTGATTTTAGAACATGAACAATCATGATATTTAATCCACAATTGTCCAATTGTCCAGCCTCCAATGAAAATTCACACACATAATATGAATGAGAGAATTATAGTTTCTCTTTTCTTGTGTTAGCAAGAATATGAATTATGTTCTGTTATATTTTTTTGAAACCCTAATCGTTTATTAATATAAGTTTAAGTGGATTTAGTCCGTCTCCTAAACTTAACATGACCCAGTATTTAATTAATTAAATTTGGTTCATGAATTGATTAATTCAATTAATTAATTCGGGC
>CAIGRT010115495.1:0-12941 GCA_903798405.1 Fraxinus platypoda | reverse complement strand
AAATGACCCGCGTTCAAGATTGGAAAGTGATTAATCCATATTCATATATTCGAAGTCGGTAATTTATTAATTTGTCTTCTCAAATAAAATTTCGGTAAGTCGAATGATATTTCGATTTGACACATATTAATGGTATGTTCTTGATGAATATAATATGCATATTATCGGTGTAAAATCTCCTACAGTTTGATCGGAGCTGACGGATGTGCAAACCATCCCCCAAACTCCCAGAAAGTTACGTGAATCTTTTTCTATAAATAGCTTCTCTCCTGGTAGACGACCAGCCAGATCAGTGGACATCTAGAAATTTTAATGGTCAATTTTTTCATCATTATGATGTTTGGCGTTCAATTGCTATGCTAATCGTCCAAACATGCATCCGAACTTCCAGAAAATTTCTCGAATTTTTCTCTATAAATAGATTCTCTTTTGCATTCATCAAAAAGAGTTTTCAAGTGTATTAAAAAGAGAAATTCTTGAGCAAAATCATTTGAGCTTACATTACATTAATTTTTTTGTATCAAAAACTGTGATTCAATCAAACTCTTTAATCATCATATTTATCAAAGTTTTCAACTTCTTTTGATACTTACTTATTGCTATCATTCATAAAAGATAGATATATATATATTGAGCAAATTCTTGAACTCACGTTGTATCTATCTTTTCTAATTTTCTATATAAAAAACTTTGAATGATTAAATCAAACTTGGAAAATCATCGTATTCATCAAAGTTTCTCGATCTCTCTCTTAGTACTTAATTTATTGCTTTATTTCATTTAAAAAGATAAATATTTTGAGAATATTTTTGAACCTACATAACCCCTTATTTCTTCTTTTATTTCTCATTGAAAACTTTGATTGATATAATCAAATATTTAATTATCATATTTATCAAAGATTTTCATGTAACACTTGAGCTATCATATATTGTTATTCATTGAAGTGTTAGTCTCTCTTAGTACTTAATTTATTTGTATCATTTATTAATAGAGAAATTTCATTGTAAAATCATTGTTCTAAACTAGTAGATCATATTGAGGTACCGTCAAGGCAATAGAACTGAGTAGCTTGTCGCCTCGACTCATCGGGGTTTGATCCATGGGCAGCTTAGACTTGTTTTGAGACGAGCCAGGCAAGAGGCTCGATTGGCGAGCTGAGTCTTGCTGGCTCACCATTTTAGGCAAACGACTAGTGGATAATGTCCATGAGCTAGCTCGTGGCACGCCGAGACAAACGCTAAAAAGTTTCCGAACTATCACTTTTTCCAAGTTTTGTGACCATTTAAATCGGTCACAAAACTTTATATTTGGCCATTAGAGTCCCTCAACGGTAACTGAATTATTATTATTATTAATTTTTTAACTCTATAAATACTTCACAACTTCAATTCATTTTTCACACAAGCTATCAACTCTCTTCTACATTCTCTCTACAATCAAATATCAAATTGCTATCAATTCTATTACATACACATACACATTTATTACATTCAATTCTATTATCTATATTCTCTCAATTCTATTCTCCACACTACATAATACATTCTACATTATTCAATTTATACATTTCATCATCATGCAAATTACATTCTCTACTATAATTTTACTTTATCTTTATACATTTCTATTCTATTACATACACATAGATCCTAATGCATTTGCTGCGGGCTTGTTCGGTGGAAACTCACATATATGACACCACATTTTCAATTTCGCAATGAATTTTCTGGTCTCAACAAAATCCCTATTCCTGACGATTTGTTGAGGATGGGCATTGACAATGCTCACTGAAGTAGTATTCCAATTGATTTGAATGATACTGATGAAGTTGTTCCCGAACTTGGAAATAGAAATTCCCAATGCAAGAGAAAAGCAAAAGGGAAAAAAAGCTGCAAAGTCTTGGGAATATTTTAAATTGATTTCAACATGTTCAAGAGTGTAAAGTAATGTGTAAAATATTGCCAAACATGATTGATATGGCAAAAGGGTATCGGTACTACTCACCTTAACCGTTACTACCTCAAATGTATGGCCAAACATCGGCTTTTTAGTGGATATCAAACACAACTGCAATTTCGTACTCCTTCTTATTATACAAAATTTAGCAAAAGGATGTATTCAGAGGAAAAAACTTGTGAAGGAATGGTGGAGTTCGTTGCTGGTACTGAGTTGCCGCTAAGCATAGTGGACAACGACCATTTCATAACATTCGTGAAGGAATATCTTTACCCAATGTACATTGTGATAAATAGGAACACTCTTCGTTTTGATACTATAGATTATTTATTAAAACCAATAAAAAATTGATTCATGATTTACATAAATATGGTGCTATTATATCGTTTACTTCGGACTTATGGGAAGTTATTAATAAAAAAAGATTATATTGCTGCAACTGCACACTATATAAACCCACTTTGGATTATGTATAAAAAAATAATTGCTTTTAAGATAATTGAGTTTCTTCGTAATGCTAACGACATTTTTAATGCTCTTATGCAAATTATCAAAAAATATCGTTGTGAAAGTAAAATTCATTCTTTTATGTTTGACAACGTGTTAATAAGATGGTTATAGATAAACTTTGTAGGGTTCTTAATCCTGATTTTGGTGATTTTTTACTTCATGTTTGTTGTATATGTCACTAATATATAGCACCATATCATCAAGTAGGAAACAAGAATTTAAAGAATATCGTACACGATTTGACCAAGATTCCAAAAAAATAGTAATTGACATAGGGCATAGATGAAACTACGTTTACTTATTATTAAAATCATGTGAAAGATATGAGCATTTAATTATTGAATTTTATAACTCTAGATATATAAAAAATGATGATGAGTCTGTTTTGATTGATGTTGATTAGGAATTAGCCTTCAAAGTCAAAAGATTTTTGACAAAATTTTATGATTCCACAACTATCTTATATGGTGTATATTATACGTGCTTGTTTTAGAGTTCTTGAAAGTCTTTTTTCCATTACAAGAACTTTTAATAAATACTGAAATGATTATGCTTTTACTGAAATATTGTTTTCTATAGAACTAAAGTTTAGAAAGTACTGGGAAAGCACATAGGGCCTGGCTTAATACTATGTGACATATAAAAAAATACTGATAATTATAAGCAACCAGGCTGTACAAAATACTAACTTCTATTATCCACATACTATGCTAATTAGACCTTAAGCAATGTGTCATAGGCAACAAAATGATGAGCTAATTCCTAGTACCTTTTAAGGGAAAGCTTCAAGTTCATACACTCGACATCAGAAACAATTGAATAGATAGATACACAGTTTCAAATGAGGTGCAAATACCATCAAAACTATTAACCAGGTAAAAACACATTCCACTCGTTAAATGTAAAGGTAAAGGGATTTTAGTATGCTATAGCCCCCCCTCCCCACCCCACCAAAAAAACATTAGTGCCACCAACCACCTATAACCTATTCCTCCCTTGGATTTTTCAGTAACCGATAGAAAAAATTGCCCCTTGAAGGTTTACAGAGAGGCCAATAATTTATACAGAGATTCAAAGAGAGGAAGGAAAAGATGAAGTGAAAGTAAAAAGATGCAAAAAGAGGACAGAAATGGAGAGAGAGACCCCGGAAATGAAGAAAAGCGACTTCAGAAAGGGAAAAGATGGCATGAATTTCTTGACCTAGCCAAATGATTTTGGGTCCAACTGTTAGCTCCTATCAACCTTATGAACGAGCTCAACAATATCAACCTCTAATGTTGAAGAATAGAAGGAGAACTAAACAATCTTCTTGAAGCAAGAAGATGAACAAAAACAGAAGAAAAAACAGAGGAAAAGACGAGAGAGAAAAGTTTGAAAAATTCTGATTGATCCTGATGTTCTTTTTTTAATATCAGACAACCATGCTTCTTACATAGAGTACTAGCCAACAACTATTACATTGATAAATAATAAACAAATGCAACATGGCTTAAAATAAGGAAATAAACTACTAACTACCATACATTCTACTATTGAAAGGAATGNCTTAAAATAAGGAAATAAACTACTAACTACCATACATTCTACTATTGAAAGGAATGATGGTCAAAATGCGAGTTTTATATAAAAGATTCATTCTCCTTCAATCTCCTCCTTGAAGCTTTTATGTAACACTCCAATTTGATGCTTCAATTCATCAAAATCACCCTTAGCAAGAGGTTTTGTAAACAAATCTGCCAATTGAGCTTTTGAAGGACAAAATTGCAGATTTAGTTCACCTTCCTTCTCAGCTTGTCTGATTGCATGAAACTTTACCTTTATATGCTTTGTTCTTCCATGATTAACTGAGTTTTTAGCCACTGCTATTGTAGACTGATTGTCGACCATGATGGTAGTAGGATTGATTTTTCTTAACCAAATTGCCTGATTAACTGTTGCTGATGCTGCAACATACTTAGCTTCTGCCGTTGATTGAGCTACAACTTCTTGCTTCTTTGAGTTCCAACAAAATGCACCTGATCCAAGTGTAAATAAATATTCAGAAGTGTTTCTCATATCATCAATAGAAACAGCCCAATCACTGTCTGAATATCCCAACAAATCTGATCCAGCTCCTCCTTCAAAATTAACCCCATGACTGATAGTTCCTCTAATGTATCTGAGAACTCTTTTAGCAGCAATAAAATGTGTTTGTGAAGGATTGGTCATGAATCTGGATAATAAACTTGCAGTATATATCAAATATGGTCTTGTTGCAGTCAAGTAAGGCAAACTTCCCACAAGACTTCTATACTCCTTCTCGTTTATTAGTTGATATCCATCTTCTTTAGATAGCTTAGTATTCATGGCCAATGGAGTGTCAACTGGTTTCCAATTCAGCATTCTAAACTTCTTCAAAATATTTGCTGCATATTTTTGTTGTGAGATATAAATACCATCAGATTTTTGCTCAATCTCAATGCCAAGAAAATACTTCATTTCTCCCAAATTTGTCATCTCAAATTCCTTCTCAAGTTCATGAGTAAATGACTCAATTTTCTCCAAGTCATTTCTAGTAATCAGCAAATCATCCACATACAAAGAAATGATCAAAACATTTGAGTAGGAATCTGTCTTCACATAGAGAGTAGGTTCACTCTCACTTCTTTTGAATCCACTCTCATATAGATATCCATCAATTCGACTGTACCAAGCTCTTGGAGCCTGTTTTAATCCATACAAAGCCTTTTTCAGCTTGCATACACAATCTAGATCTGATTTTGACTGAAAACCATCAGGTTGTTCAACAAAAATATCCTCTTCAAGTTTCCCATTGAGAAAAGCTGACTTAATGTCCAGCTGATGAATTTTCCATCTCTTTTGAGCTGCCAATGCAATCAATAACCTGATTGTATCATGCCTTGCAACAGGAGCAAAGGTTTCAAAGTAATCAACACCACTTTCTTGAGCAAATCTTGTAGCTACAAGTCTTGCTTTGTATTTGTAGATTGAACCATCAGGATTTACTTTGGCTTTGTAAATCCATTTCACTCCAATCACTTTCTTGTCTATAGGTCTTGGTACCAACATCTAAGTCTGATTTTTTTTTGAATCATCTTCATTTCCTCATCCATAGCTTCAATCCATTCAGGATGTTTAGCTACTTCAACATAGCTATTTGATTCAACAACTGCCAAGTATCATCTTTCACAAACTTCATTCAAAGGTCTAGTTCCTCTAGAAGGTGGACTAGAACTAGAAGAAGACTCAGAAGGACCATCATTTGAAGAGATTGATTATGTCACATGTGGCTGAACTTCAGGAACTGCTGTATGAATATTTTGTTGCACAATTGGAAAGAGAACAAAATGTTGTTGTGGCTCAGCTTCCTCCTAGTTCCATTGATCATTTTCATCAATTTTGACGTCTCTAGAAACTGAGATTTTTTCAGTTTCTATGTTGTACACCATGTAGCCTTTTGACTGAGAACTATAGCCAAGAAATATCCCTTTTTCTGCCTTGTTATCCAGTTTACCCCTCTTTTGATCTGGAACATGAATGTAGCACAAAGAGCCAAACACTTTGAGATGTTTTGCTGTGGGTTTCAGTTCACTCCAAACCTCAATTGGAGTCTTATCTTTCACAGCTTTAGTTGATAGTCTGTTCTGCAGATAAACAGAAGTATAAACTGCTTCAGCCCAGAACTTCTTTGGTAGACCTTTCTCTACTAGCATACATCTAACCATCTCCATAACTGATCTATTTTTCCTCTCTGCAACTCCATTTTGCTGTGGAGTATAAGGAACGGTTAGTTGATGATGAACTCCATTTTCTTCACAAAACTGATCAAATTTTGATGAAGTATACTCCTTGCCATTATCTGATCTCAACACTTGAATTTTGCAGCCTGATTGAGCTTCAACAAGTACTTTGAATTTCTTAAACACATGAAACACATCTGACTTGTTCCTCATGAAATACACCCAACACATTCTAGTAAAATCATCAATGAAGAGCACAAAATACAAATTTTAACTCAATGAGGGTGTTCTCATAGGTCCACAAATATTTGTATGAACAAGTTGCAATTTTTGTGTTGCTTTCCAAGCACCTTCAGTTGGAAATGATTCTCTATGCATTTTCCTAAAATTACAACTTTCACATACTCCTCCTAGCTCTTGAATTTGAGGTAAATCCCTTACCATACCATGTGAATGTAGGTAGGCTAAAGATTTAAAATTGATATGACAATATCTCTTATGCCATAAATTTGACTCATCAAACATAACTTCAGTAGCATTTACAATAACACTTTGCCAATGTATATTAAAACTTTTGTTCTTCACGGGCACACTTGCTATTTCAACACCATGAGAATCACATATTTTGCACAAATGATCTTTAAAATGTAATGAATAACCATTTTGAATCATTTGACCCACACTTAACAAATTTGAACTTAAACTAGGTACAAGTAAAACATTATCAATGTACCTTGTTCCTTTCTTTGTTTGGACAGCAATGGTTCCCTTTCCTTTAGCTGAGACAACTTCTCCATTTCCCATCTTGATGGTAGCTTTGCAATCAGAATTCAGATTGCAGAAGATCTCATCTTTGCTTGTCATATGATTTGTACAAACACTATCAATGAACCGAGAATCTTTCTCTACCACATCAATCACATGAAACGCCAGAAACAAATGATCCTCATCTTTTTTTTCATGAGCTAGTGAGCCTGCTAATTTTGATGTCTTGGCTGATGTTGAGTTTGTGGCTGATTTTGGAGTTTAGTTCTACAAAACTTTTCCAAATGTCCAACTTTCTTGCACCATCTACATTGTTGGACTTCCAATAATACTTTTCCAAGTGATTTGTCATGCTACAAATGCCATAAGGAGGATAAGTATCTCGACTGTCTTTGATCATTCCGATTTTGCTACTGATGCCTTCCCTTTTCTTTCTGTCATCATATTGCCTTTTTCCACCACTTCCTCTTGAGTATGATTGCTTGTGTTTGGCTGCAAAAGCTCCTTCAACAAATTTTTCTGACTTTGATGCTTGTCTCTGCTCATAGGCCAAAAGAGCTCATGTGAGTTCAGTTAAAGAGAGGCTTGACAGATCCTTTGTGTGTTCAATGGCCGTTGTTACAACATCAAACTTCTCAGGCAAAGTGATCAACACCTTCTGAACTACTCTCTTATCAGAAAGCTTCTCCACATTAAGCTTGAGTTGATTTACAATATCCATAACTCTTGAAGTGTAGTCCTTGATTTTTTCAGTTTCCTTCATCCTCAGATTTTCAAAATCTTTGCTCAAGGCTTGCAACCTTACTACTCTCACCTTCTCTGAGCCTTTAAATTCTTCTTCAAGCTTATCCCAAGCTTCTTTAGCTGTTGACACAGCCACTATCCTTGGAAAGATTTCTTCAGACACTGCTGTGTACAAGAAAGAAAGAGCTTTCATGTTCTTCATGGATTGATCCTTGTTTTGCTTCAACTGAGCTGCTGTGTAATTAACATCAACTTCAGGAGGTTCATACCCTTGCTCAATCACTTCCCACAGATCGTGAGCCATCAAAAAAGCCTTCATTTTAACAGACCAAAAATCATAATTTTCACCAACAAACACTGTTGGTAATGGAAGAGAAGAAGAGTTTGATCCTGACATTTTTAACTTTCACAGAGGCTACCGGATTTGTGTATATCGTATCTAACCTTTACACACAAGATATGAAGTGAAGATACCGAATTTAAAAACGTGAATACCGGATTTGAGTCCTTTTCCTCAACCTACCGGATTTGAACATTTCCCACCGTATTTGCAGTGTGACTATCGGATTTAAGACTTACCTACTGTATTTGAAGTGTAAGTACCGGTTTTAAGTTTGCACACTGTATTTGCAGTGAAAGAACCGGTTATAATTTAAACTACCGAATATGCACTTAAACTATCTTATTTGCAATATAAATACCGTATTTCAACCTTAACCACCGGATTTAACTGCTCCTTCCAGTAACCAAGATTTCAACTGATTCTTCTTCTCCCTTCTTCCTGATCCTCTTCCAGAGATCGAGCTCTGATACCAAATGTTAGCTCCTATCAACCTTATGAACAAGCTCAACACTATCAACCTCTAATGTTGAAGAATAGAAGGAGAACTAAACAATCTTCTTGAAGCAAGAAGATGAACAAAAACAGAAGAAAAACAGAGGAAGACGAGACAGAAAAGTTTGAAAAATTCTGATTGATCCTGATGTTCTTTTTTTTAATATCAGACAACCATGCTTCTTACATAGAGTACTAGCCAACAACTATTACATTGATAAATAATAAACAAATGCAACATGGCTTAAAATAAGGAAATAAACTACTAACTACCATACATTCTACTATTGAAATGATATGTGAGTTTTATATAAAAGCTTCATTCTCCTTCACCAACTCCAATTATTTGCTGCTAGCCCCGCCAGAAAGTTTGGCAAAAAATTAGATATTTACCTACCCATTTTAAAAAAAATGTTTTAAAAGATAACAGAGGGTTTTTTTTTAGTGAAATCAAGAATGCTTTCACAAAAATAACACTTACCCCTTTTAAATGACACGTGGGAAGCATTTTCACCAATTTCACGTAATTTGTCTTTATTCCACTCATATGACCCTAGAATTGATGAAAATAAATGCATATTATATTTAGACACCGTATTCGATTTAAATTTTTTACTTAGAGGTCTATGAAGTGATACGAGTGTAAGTATCCCTATTCTACCAATGAAGTTAACTCAAATTCCATGAAAGTCGTCAATACAAGATAGTGAAACCCAATATCTCAGCTCATTTTTAAACAACAATCTTCCATATTTCATGTCCCTTCCATCCATATGACCCTAGAATTGATGAAAATACATTGTGCTCGATCTAAAGTTGTTACTTAAAGGTTTATGCAGTGACATGCAAGCTAGTGTCCCTATACTTGCTAAAAAGTTTATTCAAATTATGTTAAAGTCATCATGACAAGACATTGAAACGAAACATCTCATCTCTTTTTTATTTTAAAATGTTTTCAAAGATAATCAGGGATGGTGGGAGTGAAATGAAAAACTAGTGAATAAAAATGACATTTACAATTTTTAATTGACAGGGTGTCATTTTCACCAATTTCATGTCCCTATGTCTGGTATGACCCTAGAATTGATGAAAACACATTTCCACTACATTAGGATACCATGCTCAATCCAAAGTCATTTCTTACATGTCTATGCAGTGAAATGTGAATTAGTCTCCCTATACTAACAACAAAATTAATTCAAATCTATTAAGGTAATAAATACAAGATAGATATATATAACATCTCATCTTTCATATTATATATTTTTTTTAGTTTAAACATTTTCAAAGATAACCGAGGATGTTTGGAGTGAAATCAAGATCCCGTGCACAAAAAATTGACACTTACCATTTTAAATGATAGGGGTACCTTTTTCACCAATTTTAGTGGTGTAAAGTGTCCTTTAAAAAAACAAACATGTACAATTATATTTCAACTACTAAACACCACCAACAAGACAATAAAACCATTACCACACCAACTCATCACCTAAATCACCAATGTTCTTTCAAATTATATAAAATCACAATTGAATAGCAAAGTTAATAAATGTACTTTACAAAATCACCAAGATTCTTCAAATTTTAGCAATGTTTGTTACAACTGAACAAAATATTTTAAAGGGAATACTTAAGTGATGGCTTTCCTTTAATTCTATCTTCAACTAGAATCACATACTAGAATGAGTTTTCCATTCTACAATCAAAAAGTATGAAATGATAATATTAAAATAATTAAATGAAAAAAAAAATTATTTATTGTTTATTTAATAATTATTGATTTTTTTATTTAATTATTTTATGTGGGAATATATAAATTTATCGTCATACTCTTATTGAAATTGTAAATAATGTGGTCAAAATCATTTTTTGGTTCAACTATTGGACTTGTGTATGAAAATCGTCTATTTGTCCTCCAACTGCACACATTAGAAAGGTTTGGGACCATGACTGCAATTATTCCTTAAATAAAGTCATTACAGCCCAACAACTATTGAACCTAGGGTATAATACTAGCATCCTCGTATTTGCACTAGAACCAATCACATATATATCTAACAAAACTGAGTTAAACGGACGATCATGTTTCTACTAGGACAATGGTATTTTAAGTGGATCCTCGATATTATAGTTAGTGGGTAAACATAGTATCTTCACATTGTTGCTTTGTATAATTTTCTCAATGTAATGGTACCGCCTCAATGCATGCTTATTGTTGATGAGCCTTGATTCCTTCCATTTCACGATGACTTCATTATTGCCACGATCCCATGCTACTAGATCAACAGTGATAGAAATTGTAACCCCCCAAGTTCTAGAAACCACACTTGTATTTCAGTCCATCTTAAAATACAACCTAGGAACACTGTTCTCTACATATAATTTGGCCCATACTATATTAGACGCCTAAAGCCCAATAACTTTAATTCTTATGAGATCATTTTAAATGGGTTTAACCATAAGATAACCTTTAATAAATACTTAATTACATATGTAGGCCCACATAACAAATTATTTTCCAACAACACCTGCTGTTGGAATGGCATTAACAAAAGCACAAAACATAGAGTTGGAAAGACTAAAGTTGAAAGACTTGAAGACAAAATATTACTTATTCAAGGCCATTGATCGATCTATCCTGGAACCTATTCTCAGCAAAGAAACTCCCAAGAATATTTGGGATTCAATGAAAAAATAAATATCAAGGCTCTTTAAGAGTGAAGCGAGCACTTCACTCTGGAAAGCCTTAATAAGGGATTTTGAGACTACAAATGAAGGATGGTGAATCTGTTATGAGCTATTGTACATGGGCCATAGAGATAGCCAACAAAATGAGATTCCATGGTGAGAAGATGGAAGATGAGATGTTGCCATTGTTGAGAAGATATTACGTTCCTTGGCACCGAAATTCGACATGTTGTTTGCTCAATTGAAGAATCCAAAGACATAGATGCACACTTCCTTGATGAGATCCACCGTTCCTTATTGGTCCATGAGCAAAAGATGAACACAAGTTCAACGATGGATGAGTAAGCTCTAAAGGCTTTCACCTTTACTCAATTCTCGAATTTTGAGGAAGGAAAAGAGACAAAGGTAGAAGAATGGAAGATCGAGGCAATAGAGATGGTAGTAAGCAGTATCAAAATTTAAATTTGATGATGATCAATTTCATGGCAAATGTAGAGGACATGGAATCCAAGGTTAAGTACTACAAGTGCCACAATTTTAGTCATTATCGTTCTGAATGTTATACCAAGCAGCCTAACAAAAAAAAGTGAGAAAAATTGGATTTTGCAAAAAAGAAGGAAGTTGAAACTTTTTTGATGTCGGTTCAAGTCAACGAGGAACCTCAGCTGGATCTGTGGTATGTAGATACAATCTATAGTAATCACATGTGTAGAAGTAAGTATTTTTTTTTCTTATTTAAATGAAGGCTTTCGTTCTACAGTAAGTTCTGGTGATCGTTCTACTGTGAATGTAATGGGAAACGATGATATTAGTATAAGAACCAAGAATGGTTTTGTAGAAACAATTTCAAATATTATCTATGTTCCTAACTTGAAAAACAATTTGTTAAGTGCTGGACAATTACGAAAAAAGGGTTGTGTAAGTACTATCAAGAAGGTTTCATGTGACATATATGATCCTTCTAGGGGAGCTATTCCCTTTGAAGATCGAAAGTTCTCAACCTTCCTTGATGGCTGAAGTGAAAGACTCTTCATGGCTTTGGTGTTTTCTCTATGGCCACTTGAATTTTCGTAGATAAAAAACCATTTAACAAAAAAAATATGGTAACAGGCCTTTCTCAAATTGAAGCTCTTACTCAAGTTTGAAGAATGTGTTGTTGGAAAACAACATCGTTCTCAATTTCCTCAAAGAAAGTCAAGGAGAGCAAAGTATGTGTTGGAGCTAGTTCATTCCGATATTTGTGGACTGATAAAACCATCTTCTAATGGGGGTAAGAGGTACCTAATTACCTTCATTGATGATCATAGCCAAAAAAAACTTGGGTTCAATTTTTGCAGGAAAAATCAGAAGCTTTTAGTGCATTTAAAAGCTTCAAGGCGTGTGTTGAAAATGAAACAGGAAAAAGCCATTAAAACTATTCGTACGAATCATAGTGGAGATACTGCTAAAAAGAGTTCAAAGGCTTTTGTGATGCTCATGGCATTTGAAGAGAACTCACAACGGCTTATACACACAACAAAAGTGGTATATGAGATAGGAAAAATAGACCATCTTCAACGTGGTGAAAAGATTGTTGGAAAGAGGAAGAGTTCCAAGAATTTTTTGTTTGTGTGTGTTAGTTTTTGTTTTGTTTTATGTTGTGTTTAGTGTTTGCTCGAGGACTAGCAAAGTATTAAGCTTGTTTATGTATTAAATAAGTG
>CAIGRT010115492.1:0-11901 GCA_903798405.1 Fraxinus platypoda | reverse complement strand
TTGGGCGGGAAAGTGTGTTTTATTTTCAAACTAGACAATCATGCTGCGACACGTGGAAAAGTATAAAACTTGATGTCAAACTCCATGTACTTGTAGCATGGTTGTTGATGAAATAGTATTTTTCCTCTTTCTCTAGCGAAAGATAAGTGAGTTTTACAATAACTACAGTTTTTCAATGATCTTTCGATTTGAATTTATAGTACAATCACTTCATTTTCTTATGATTTGAAACTCAATTTCACTCACACCAACAACATTGTTGTTACTTGACGAGTCACTTATCTTTTGTGTGCTCTTTTAATTGTTTATGTTAGAAAATAGGACTCCAATCAATGATTTTCGGGCTCAGTTCACCAACCAATCGACACCACAAGTAACGACCCAATCCAAAACCACAACACCCAAGTATCAACCGATTGCTCCAACTACAGTCAGCCCACAAAGGACTCGGTGTGAAGAAGATAACAGCTCAAATGAATCAACCACCAAGGCTAAGGAAGAAGAGAAAAAAAGGGATCACCAAGAGGGGCACAAAGCCAAAGCACAAAGACAATAGAGAACCGATTTCTCTTCTACCAAAAAAACGACTGCTCACTTTTCACACACTAGTTACAGTGTTGCGCAAGGGGTTAAAATAGGTTGGGACTCACTTGGGCTTTAGGTCAAATAATAGGGCCCAATAGAAAATGGTATAAGTGGGCTAACAAACGTAAAGCCATCCAGGTTATTTGGGTCGGGCCATGAGCAATACTAGCTTAATTAGGCTACTTCAAATGGCCCAAGTAGGTTATAAGATTCGTCTAACTAATTGTGGTGTCGATGTACAACTTCAGTCATCGGCCGAAGCCTACGAAGTATAATCCAACAAACAAAATCGGTTTACATCATCGCCCGGATTATTGGGTATCAAAAAAACCCAACAGTTTAATATAGAGATCTATTTGCATTTGAAAAATAGAACAAGAAGAATCTAGATAGTTAATAAGCCCCCGTTTGTTTCTCATTTTTCATCCATAAAAATGAAAAATATAATCGTTATCCATCACATCAAACCATCAATTTTAAATTTCTATATCTTATGTGGGGTCCAATAAGGGTATATTTTTCATTCTCATTCTACAATAATAAAGGCGTGTTCGGTCGTGCTTAAAATTTAATTAAAATTGAAAATATAGTTGTTATTGAGTCCCACTTGTCTAATAAAAGTCAACAATAACGATTAATTTTTTAATTTTAATCCGATTTTAATCTCTACCGAACACGTCTTAAGAATCAAACAGGCCCTAAATCAAATTCAACAAATATATCAAGCGCCTTTTTTATAAATAGTGCCTAAAGAGTAACAATTTTTGTTGAAGGGAGTAAATGTTTTCTTTAATGGTACATGAATAAGAAACCATGTATGGATTTCATTTTCAAGTTGTCAATTGTTTTGGAGATATTAGGTGGATCATGGATGGACTATCTTGATCATGCCATGTCCATGTGGTTGCTTAGTCATACAAGGGCCTACTAGTTCAATTAGAAAAAAAGACCTCACTTTTTGTTGAAATTGATTTCAAAATTTTATCTCAAATTAAGTCAATGAATTTAAACTTTTATTTCACGTCATGTGACCGACTAACGAAAAATGTTAGTACCAACTAGTATATGATCATATAGATATTGAAATGGGATCCAAGATACTCACAATTTCAAATTTGCATGTGCTTCTGTTTGACCATGACTCAAATTATTTCTATTACTTCATATTATTTTGAACTTGATTAGTTTTTATTATTTTCAAAATATATTTTTTTTATCTCTTATTTTCAATCACAAATTATTCGATAAAATAATATTAAACGTAAATCTAAAATTTTATATATTTTTTAATCGAACATTTTCCAATAAAAAAAACAGCACTTAATTTCATGTATTAAATTAAATATTCCTAATCAAGATCTTAATCCATTTTTTCAAATTTAATTTCTTTTTTTTTCAAAAAAATCTCGAAGACAAAAACAATGAATGCAGATCTCACTTCCATGTCTACCAAACCAAGCTCTCATTTTGCTTTCATTCTTGAATAACCAGTAATCTCCGTACCTTAATTCTCACACTTCCTCTCCCCCACACCACCCCAAAAGCCCCTTCACTTTACATTCATTCTTAAGACCTCACATTGCTCAGTATCTCTCTAAATTTAAAGTTCTCGAAGTTTCTGTGCAGTAACATTGTTGGTTAATTCTTTTATCAAGATTTCAAAATGAGTTCACGGAGATCCTCAAAACCCACAAAATCCCCTAACCAATCAACCCCTTCAAGATCATCTTCTGCNTCACATTGCTCAGTATCTCTCTAAATTTAAAGTTCTCGAAGTTTCTGTGCAGTAACATTGTTGGTTAATTCTTTTATCAAGATTTCAAAATGAGTTCACGGAGATCCTCAAAACCCACAAAATCCCCTAACCAATCAACCCCTTCAAGATCATCTTCTGCTTCATCTTCATCTTCTTTATCATCCCATTTAGCCATGGTTGAATTGAAGCAGAAAATCATCAACTCTCTATCTAAACTTTCAGACCGCGACACCCACCAGATAGCTGTGGAGGACCTTGAAAAAATTATAAATTCACTATCAAATGATGGTGTTTCGATGCTCCTCAACTGCCTCTATGACGCTGGCAATGATTCGAAACCCGCCGTGAAGAAGGAGAGCCTCCGTCTCCTTGCTATTCTCTGCGCCGCGCATTCGGATCCCTGCGCGACCCACTTGACAAAAATAATTGCCCACATTGTGAAGAAGCTCAAGGACTCAGATTCACAGGTCAGGGAAGCATGCCGCGAGGCTATTGGCTCGCTTGCTACGCTGTACTTGAAGGGCGGCAATGGCAGTGAGGGAGTTGTTTCGCTATTCGTGAAGCCACTGTTCGAGGTAATGAGTGAAAATAACAAGACTGCGCAAGGTGGGGCGGCAATGTGCATTGCTAAGATGATCGAATGCGCCTCCGACCCACCTTTGCCTGCGTTTCAAAAGCTCTGCCCGAGGGTCTGCAAATACTTGAATAGCCCCAATTTCATGGCAAAGGCTTCACTATTGCCAGTTTTATCGAGATTATCCCAGGTTTGTGGAATTTGACTTCTTGTTTATAAGGGTATATAGTCTGAACTAATGGTACTTGTTTCACTATGTATGAGGTTGGAAGCGATTTATTGTATGAATCATTGTTTAATCATATCAGAACTCATCCACATTTGATGAATCAGTTGGTGTTTTGTAAATATTTTGGTGATACCAAAATGCAGGAAAACAAAGTGGAATCTTGACTCGTTGTGATATTGATTTTGATACTTCAATTCCATGGCTTAAAAGCTGTGGGAAAGAGTGCAAAGTTGCAATTGTGTTGTAAAACTTGGCTGAACTCTGTGGTTGAATTAAGGCTATATAAGATTTAAGAATTAATATAGTCCAGATAAATTTGATGTAAGATCACCCTTGTGGTTTACAATGAAAAATGACATGGAAAGTCTCAGAGGACTTTCGTAAGGGAAGAAGTATATACATTTTTTCAGTAAAAAAGTCAACACATTTGGGTATGCTAGTGGATGGCTAAATGATGGGAATCAATTTAAGAACATCAAACCACAAGCATATTTCTTCCCTTTTTCGGTCCTTTGGTTTTCAGTTTGTCAAATATGATTTTGGGTCATATTTCATGCTTTGTTAAGTTGTGGTGTATACTATATAGCAGAATCCTGTTCTCTTTCTATTAAATATGAAATAATTGTCTTATTGTCAAATGGTCACCTGAAATATGCATCATCCACTGTCAATGGTTCCCTTTATGACCATGTTGCCTTGTATATTAGTCCATAACTTGGTGTGCTACCCTCCTGTATTTGTAATAGACAGACTGAGCATGGTTTTGGCATTTTGAATGAGTCAATGTGGTCAGACTATGTGAAGATTAAGTTATTTATCTGATGTGCATGTCATATTACAATGTCACTTGACAAAGAAGAATTAGGACGTTTATTTCACAGTACCAATCTGAGTTTCTATATCATATTGCAGGTTGGCGCAATAGCACCACAAAGTTTGGAAACCTTACTGCAAAGTATTCATGAGTGCCTTGGCAGTTCAGATTGGGCTACTCGAAAGGCTGCAGCCGATACATTAAATGCTTTGGCACTTCATTCAAGCAACTTGATCACAGACAGAGCTGCTTCCACGTCGAATGTGCTCGAGGCTTGCCGGTTTGACAAGGTGAGCTCCTAAATTTTTTCCTCAGAAAAATATTTAACACTTACATGCCAAAAGTTTATGAAGTTATGAGCTATTTAATGCAACAGAGACCAGCTAACACTCTTTCGCTTCTTTTTCCCATTTTCTCAGTTGGATTTTCTGAAGAAATAATTGTTAACTTGGTCTTTATTGTCTTTCACATAGTTAGCTTCTTTTATGCTTTCTCGTTTGACAATTAACGTTAACCTCCTACTAATACGAGTCCTCTATTATTTGATTGGTGTGTTTACATACTGCAGATGATGCCAGGAAAACTGTACTGCAGTTACCCACCCTTGTGTACGTGCATCTTGTTGATGCATAGAAAATCTTTTATTGATACCATGTTGAATCACTTAATTTAAAAGTTTAGGACAACAGAAAGGGAGCAAATTTTATTTATGTAAATTTTGTCTTCAACATAACTTACAGAGAAGTTGCAGGTTTGTTGACCTTTTTGTATTCAATGTGTATCTCTTCCATGATGGAAAAGTTATTCTACTTAGAATATTGCTTTGGCGGAGCTACTTTTCATCCAGAATATGGATGTCCATTGCTAGTAATTTTCCATTAGACTTAAATATTAATTTTGGGATATATGAAGAGTCGTCTTAGGATAAGCCCAGTTTGTTTGCATATCATGGCTGAAAACTCACTCCACAAAAATCAATTTTTTTCACTAGATAAAACCTGTCAGAGATAGTATGACAGAGGCTTTGCAGCTTTGGAAGAAAATTGCAGGAAAAGGAGATGAATCTTTAGATGACCAAAAGGCTTTGTCTCATGGTAGGAATGGGATCAAAAAATTCTTCATTTGAACTTTTTTTACTTAGCAATGTTATGTAACCCTCTCATACGCTGGTCAATCCGTCAGATGGCAAAGCTTCTGCATCAGCTGACCGTCTTGAGAAGAATGATCATCCAAGTCTTGAGGAGAGAAGAAGTGAAACATTTGCAAAGGACTCATCCAGTGGATCTTCGCCTGCCGATTCTACTTCCAAAGATAAGGGTAACAACATTTCAGACAAGGCAGTTGGGATACTGAAGAAGAAGCCCCCAGCGTTAACTGACAAAGAATTTAACCCAGAGTTCTTCCAGAAACTTGAAAGGAGGGGTTCAGATGATTTGCCTGTAGAAGTGATTGTCCCTCGTCGGTGTCTTAATACTTCAGATCTGCCAAATGAGGAAGAATCAGAGTCAAATGATATGGACTCGAAGGGAAGGATGGGGAAATTCCAGCCTGATGATGAACACGTTAAGATAAATTACAAAAACTCGGAGAGAGGAACTTCTGGTTCAATATTTAGGGAAAGGCACATGGGTGATAGGAGTGATGCAAATCAGAGGGAGTCATCCAGCATTCATGCAGATTTTTCTAAAAATCCTAGTCCATCTGAGGGATTTATGAATAATAAAGGAAATTGGTTGACTATTCAGAGGCAGTTGTTACAGTTAGAGAGGCAACAATCCCATCTCATGAATATGTTGCAAGTATGATTAGTTTGTTTGCATTATGGAGATGAGTCCTGTGTTATTTCTGCCTAACTTTTCTCTTGTATTTCAGGATTTTATGGGAGGGTCTCATGATAACATGATGACCCTTGAGAACAGAGTACGGGGTCTTGAGAGAGTTGTTGAAGATATGGCACGAGATTTGTCAATATCAACAGGTAGAAGAGCCGGTGGTGTTATGGCTGGATTCGAGGGTTCTTCCAGTAGGCATCTAGGAAAGTACAATGGCTTCCCAGATTACTCTACTTCCAAGTTAGGAAGAGGTAGTAACGATGGGCGTATTCCATTTGGGGAGAGATATGCAGCATTTGATGGTATTTCGCCAGGCATGCGAGGTAGGGGCCCATCATGGAGATCTGACACACCTGATGCTTCGTACTTCCATGCGTATGGTAAGAGCGGACAAAGGAAAATGGCAGGTGGCGGTGCTGTAGATGTTAGGTCCTCTAAATCGGAAAATGAGACTGATCAGGTCAGCAGCAGGAGAGCTTGGGAAAAAGGAACTGGACCTGTTAGGTTTGGTGAGGGGCCTTCTGCTAGAAGTGTGTGGCAAGCTTCAAAGGATGAAGCAACTTTGGAAGCAATTCGGTTTGCTGGCGAAGATAATGGAGATTCTCGAAGTGCTCGAGTAGCTATACCAGAAATGGAATCTGAAGCATTAGAAAATGATGGTACATTGCAAGAACGTGACCCCACCTGGACTTCTTGGAGCAATGCAATGGATGCACTTCATGTTGGTGATATGGATTCAGCTTTTTCTGAAGTTTTGTTAGCTGGAGATGATCTATTGCTTGCAAAGCTCATGGACAGATCAGGCCCTGTAATTGATCAACTCTCGCTTGATGTGGCAACTGAAGTTTTGCATGCTGTTGCACAGTTTTTCCTGGAGCCAAACTTGTTTGACATCTGCTTATATTGGGTTCAACAGGTATATTTTCTAATAATTAGTACCTTGATATTTTGGCTGCTATGACAGGACCAATTATTTACTGCATTTTCACTTTCTAAAATGAATCTACAAATTATCACTTCAGTACGTAGGGAGGAAGCATCAGCACCTGTTCTCATTTTTGTTAGTGTTTATCGGTTGGTTTGGAAACCAGATTCTTGTTGGGGTGTAAAAGTTTATGCCTGCAAATTCGAAATTCGATTCTCGAGTTCAAGTCATTGATCTTTTTACTTGCATTTTGTTAGTCCTGAATGAATAAAAAGAAGGAATAGTTCATGAATGCAACGTTTAATTCTTCCTGTGTAAGTGAACTTGAAGAGGTTTCTTCTCATCCTATAGATAAGTCAACTAGCGTTTTAAAGTAAGGATCAATATTTTGACAGTGTGTTTACTCCCTGTTCTCAGTTGGTGGATATTGTGATGGAAAATGGGCCTGATGTGCTGGGCATTCCCATGGAAGTAAAAAGAGAAATTTTGTTGAATTTACACGAAGCTTCTTCATCAGTTGAACTACCTGAGGACTGGGAAGGTGAAACTCCAGATCAACTCTTACTGCAGTTGGCATCAGCTTGGGAAATTGATCTGCAACACTTGGATAAATAGCTGGCGTAACTACCAATTTTTGTTCAAGTGTTCTGTAGTTACAAATCTTGTGGTGTGTAATACTAGATAGAACTCGACATCATATTAGACAATATTTTAGCTTCTTTTTTTCTTTGAATGATGTCCACTTCGAGCCTGTATAGATCTTACCAGAAAAGCCATTAAGGTCTACTACCTGGGAAACAACAATCCACTTAAATGTAATATTTATAGTTAATACTATGGGCTTTCATTTTTATTTTTTCACCAGAATAATTGTCAGATTTTATTGAATGCAAATAAAGTTCAAATTGCCATCGCTTTAGCCTGACTACTTGGCTATTGGTTGAATTTTCCTGTTATTGATTTAAAATTAGAGACAATATCACAAGTACCTTTTAGGCTTTACGACAATACATGATGCGTTTAAAAAATCTTCTTATCCTCTCTTGTTTCTAATTTTGAGTATTATATATATATATATATATATATTGATATGTTATATAGAGAGCTCGTTCGACATCGTTTAAATTTTATCATATAATTTACTTTTTTTGTAAGTGAAATTATTTTTCTTAATATATTTGTAGATAAATTATATATCAAATTACCAAAATGGATATAATGAATTAACAATGTATTCTAATATATAACACAATCATCATATAATAATAAATTTTGAAGATATGTAATATTTTAATGAGCTAATGTGTACTATTTTTAAGCTAAGTTACTTGAATTATAAAAAAGCATATGTTTATCTTTAACCTCTTTTTTCAGTTTAAAAATTTATAAAAATTGCTCCAAAAGTGGTAATTGAATGTATGTAATATTTAAAACTAGAAATAAGAGAGGCTAGTATGATATTCTAATCATGAGGGAATATATTTGATAAGTATAAAATTCAAGGGATGTCTTTAATATTGACTTAATAAAATTACTATTTGGAAAACTAATTGGAGAATGCGTTTTCGAAAACTAGGTTTCAACTAATTAGATACTAACGAGACGTGCACAATATTTGTAGTGTTGCTAGTCTGAATCTAGTTGAATACGTACATAATGGAAGTTAAATAATGATTTTTACATACAAATAAGGTATAAAAAAGAGATTGAAGAAGATTTTTTTTAATTTAGTTGAATAAATTCTGACCCAATTATATCTCTAACATCACGTTTATGTAAATATATATATATATATATATATAATACAACCGTTATATATCCTCCAACATATAAAAATAAAAAGTGACTTGAATATTCATAAAGTGTGAGCCACAAAAGCTCTGTTGCAATGCACATCTATAGCCCATGTGAGACATTCTTATCTGATGTGATCCAGGTGCAAATCACGATCAAGAACAGCAACGTTGTATGTATCTATTGTCCGTGCAAGACATTCTTTTCTTGTAATCAAGATCAAGAACGTTGTATCAGTTCATAAAGTTGCAATAAGAAAGGCCACAAGGGAAGGCTGTTCCTTACTTTCCTCCCCAAACCAATTTCATCAACACTGGTGAATTCGAGCAATGTTGATCATACAAACACATCCCTCTTAAGTGACAAGATTGTTGTATATACAGCTCAAAAAACCTAATTTATAAATGCCCAAATTGAATTACAAAATGCTGAACCTCCCCATATCCATCTTCCCTTCCCTATCTCCATTCGTACCACCATCAGACGACAAGAATGTAAGAAGTTCGCAAGGAGGGTAAAGAGGATTAACAAAATTTCACTCATTAGTAGGTAATAAAAAAATGAAAATTGTTATCTACTTGGCTGAGTACCAGTTCTTCGCACATTTGGCGTCAACAGATAAATCAACATTAAGGATATTCTTTCCACCAAAAGGTTTCGACATGCAGTCAACCACAATGGCCTTAGCGACCTCAGCAGACTCTGTGGGCCCTTCCAGTATCACTTCGTCGTGAACCTATTCAGAGAGAAAAGTTAATCTCGAAATTTCAGCATGATAATCCTTGTGAGCTAACAAGACGAGATATCAACTCATTTTGAAAAAAATTAGAAATGACACTTTTGCATGAAGACAGAAGTGACAGCCACATTGGCAATAGCCAATAACACAACTTCCACAGTCCACACCATAATTCAGAAGCTTGAAAGTACATTAAAATAAATTCTTAATTACAATTTCAAAGGAAAAAAAAAGCCCCGTATGGGAAGAGAGAAATCACAGATTTAATCACAGCGATCCATAAACCTGATTATTTACAAGGTCACAGGTCGGATTAGCTTATGTGGAAATTTTCATAAAAAAGCAAGCTAGACACTTCATATTGAAGGCAAAGACGATATAAATATAATAGTGGGCTCATAATATTTAATGGCAAAAACAGTTAATTGATTTGTTGAAATAAATTGTTCCAAAAGAACACCACTTTTTATTGTTAATTAATTTTATTTATTTATTATATTTTGAGGGTTGGGGTAAGAGGGAGTGATCTACACAACTCACCTGTAAAAGAAGCCTCCATCCAAGCTCCTTCAGTTGTGCATTCTTTGTTATTTCTAACATAGCACACATTGCAACATCAGCAGCACTTCCCTGTCAAAACTTTCCAAGTCAAAGGACACACATTGAGGACAGTGGAGGAACTTAAAAAATTGAGGCAACAAGAAAAAAGACCTGCACTGGGGTATTGATGGCAGCCCGTTCAATATGACTCTTGTGCCATGGAGTTGCATTTCTCAAAGATGGGAACATGCGAGCCCGTCCTAACAATGTGTGAACACACCCATTTACAACTGCTTCTTTTTTGCGTTTTTCCTGCCAAGACAATACTTCTTGCCGATCACTATACCAGCGATCAACTGTTTCCTTGGCTTCCTTGATAGAAACCTGAGAATTTGTGACAGCAATCAGAATCCATATCAATAACTGTGTTTCAACTGCAAAGAATGGAATTTGTTGTTATGTCAGGTTGAAAAAAGCTGACATGCCTTCCAATCACGGGCAAGCCCCACCGTAGTTTTCCCGTATGCAATGGAAAAGTTAAGCATCTTGGCTTTTCGTCTTTCAGAAGCAAAAGCATCCTGAAAGAATAAATCATATTGGTTTCAATTGAGGCAGAAGCACTTGAATACAACAAAAAACAAGTAAAATTTGCGTATATGGTTTCCATTTTCCATTCTACAAGTAAATGAGAACTTGGATCCCCATTTTAATTTTCTTGGCAATTGCAGAAGAAGATAATCAAAAATACCCCGGATAAAACAGCCTCGTATGTGATGCGTGATGGAACATTTGGAAGTCAGCAGAGACTAGTTTGGCAAACAAATTAGAAGGAACATCCAAGTTGTTTAGAGTAATAAACAAGGGCTTTCGGAAAACTATGGGCCTAGGTAGCTTGTCTTCAGAAAGTAAGATAGAGGAAATTTCTCGAACAAGAATCCTGAAGCCAACTTTAATTAAATCCACACTACAAAATGAAAAAATAAAAAAAAAATGCATTGCCTATGTAATGACTTCTGGAATTTACTCTTGCCAAAGCCTAATTCCTCAAAAGATATTCCTTTCGAAGGGTCATTTTTAAAAAAGACCTTTATGCAACAGGACATTAGTCATCTGTAACTTTATTGCCCTAAAATTCCATCAGAGTACATATGATTTGCTTCTTTAAACAAGGCAATTCTGAAAGATTTTGGTAATCATAAATTTACTCTGAAGACAACAATATATATATATATATATATATATTGTTAGCTTGCTTACTCTGAAGACAACAATAGCTTAGCTTGCTCCTAGGGAGTCATATTAGAATTAATAGCATTCAGGTGAACTGGCAAAGGACCTAATGGCTGATTGGAACTATGTACCACATGCCTAGCCCCTCAGAATTAGAAAAGTTGACTAAACCTAATGCAGATAAGATGGTTATACTATACAATTAACTAGCGAGCTTAGCGAGAAATAGACAGACTGATGTATATAGTCCCTCAGGAATCAATTTATGGAAACCAAAAGTGGATTTTTTTGTGTCTAATCTTAAGTTACTACTCGCACGATTCTATTAATAATTTAAAGCAGTATATGATATCAAGTTCTATTTCTTCGAAAAGAATAAATCATGTATCATAAAAATCATGTGATTGTGATGTATATCTCCATCATCTAATATCACTATACCTACTGCTGCTACAAGTGCTAAGATTTCTAATATCACTAATGCTACTACAATTCTTATCAATAGTCTTCATTTTTACATGTAGCACATTAATTTTTTTCAACAAAACCCAGATTTATATTAGCCTCCAGCCAACTGATTAAATAAAGATCATATTAAGATGCTGTTATATTACTGCTGCTATTTCAAGAAAACTACACCATAAAACTAAGAGGACTAAGAGGAAGATATCACAGAACCTTTAGTAAAGGAGCTGGAGGCTTATCTTCACCAGGTTCAGGATGCCACTCGAGAAGCACGTGCTTCTGTTCAACAGCTTCACGAATGTGCGGATACATGTTCATTGCAGTCCTTGAATGGAAGTCTCCACCTGCTTTGAAAGCATCCAACATGCTCTTACAGTCGGCAAGATGTGCAAGAATCCTAAGTTCCAACTGATTAGAG